>VWZE01011583.1:761-65995 GCA_013396675.1 Eubucco bourcierii
GGGGTCCCCCCGAGGGTGCGGGGTGGCGCGGCGGCAGCGGCGGCGACAGTGGCAATTTCCGCGGTTCTCGGCTCCCCGCGCACGGTGAGGGGCGGGCAGGTGGGCGATGAATGGTTTCAGCACCGAGGAGGACAGCCGGGATGGGCCTCCCGCAGCCCCCTTTTATGGCCAGAGCTGCTGCCTCATCGACGACGGGGACCGCTGCGTGCGCCCCGCCGGCAACGCTTCCTTCAGCAAGAGGATCCAGAAGAGCATCTCACAGAAGAAGCTGAAGCTGGACATCGACAAAAGTGTGAGTCGCGGCCTCCGCCGGTCTTGCCCGCCGCCGAGCCAACCCGAGGAGCCGGCCGGGCGCGCCTTGCCGTCCCCAGCCCGGCACCGCACTGCGGTCCCTCCCGGGGAGGCCGCGCTCCCGGCGCCGCGGACGGGCAGACAACGGAAAGTTGTTCCTCCACCCGGCAAGTTGAGCATTGTGGCTACCCTTGAAGGGTTCACTGAACCCTTGCGGGCTATAAGGAGAAAAGGTGCGAGAGGCGATGGTTTGTGTCGCCAGTTCGGTTCCTCTGAACCGCGTTTTGCTATCCTCAGCGTTACTACGCTACGGTAGGAGAAGAACATGCTGGGTAGAGATGCGGCTTTTCCTCATGGCACTGATGATCTACTGAGGCGTGATGAAGCAGCACTAAAACGGTGTGTTTTGGAGGAGACCTCTCGTGCTGTGGGGAGCAGCTGATGTTCAGGGGGAGCAACGGAGCGAGTTGTCTTTGCTTTGGTGGCGATCGTGCTATTTTAATTTCACTTTCGTATTGCAGACCGTAGGTGAAAGCGACGGCAGGGATCCCTGTTGCAGTGAGACGCCACTGGCGTTACTTTTTAAATTCGTGAGGATCTGTGTTGTAGTGAAGGAGATCACCGTTGTGTCTAAAGGGAAGGGCGAGCTGTGTCACCTTTTAGCAGGACACTCGTGTGCCTGCTTGCTGGTCGGTACAGAACAGCCCCTTTTGCTGCTGACCGCTTAATGACATCAGGTGACAGCTGTCAGGTCTAGAAAGAAACGGGTCTTTTGTCGAGTAGAGAAAGAGGTAGAGGGGAGACAGTCCGTCAAGGTGACAGATTACAGAAGGAGTTTCTCAGAAGTGACTTCATTATCTGATCTTTGACGATTAATACCAAAAAAGCCCCCAACAAGATGAAGTTTTGAGATTATCTTTTTGGCAGCTTCCCCAGTTGGTTAGGTTGGTCCCTTTTGCACAGCTGAAATACATCATGTCACGGGAAGAGAGTGACTCAATTTGAAATATAATCTTACTCTAAAAAATGAAGTGTTTCCTCTGGTCTTAGTCCTCAGCAGATTTGTCTACTGTTGTAGAGATTTCTTTCATTGTAGAAATGATTCTTTGTTGACAGGTGTAAGGCTTTACAAATAAAAAGGGGAAATCAGACCAATGAACTCAGAGTGAAGGAAAAACATGAAGTGGGCTGCATAAAGAGATTCTGTTATAGGCACCAAATAATTTTATTCACTTGTTTGTATATATGCCAACTCTAGTGGGATACTGCTTGTTCAAAAGGGGGTTCCGTGGCAGGATAAGCAAAAGGAAAGAGCCATGTTTTGGTTTGCTTTGCTTATTTTAATTGAGGTCATTTGCCAACTTTGATTTGATTTAGACTTTTAAACACTTGCATTAGTAATCTTCTAATGTTCTGTAGTACTCAAACCAGAAAGTTCACAGAGTGCAGCAGAATAGTAATTTTCTTAGTAGTTACCTGTTAGTAAGTCCTGAAGCATATGCCCTTCCTCCAGACAATTTTTTTTTTCCCTGATGTATGGCTGCAGCCATAAAAAAGAAATATGTTATTAGCAGAGGCTCAGGTTCAGCTGGAGCTCTCAAGTCCTTCATTTTCCTTGCCTTTAGTCTTTGTAATGTAAATTATCTCTAACTCCAGAGTACGATATCAGGCCTGGGGTTTAAGATTAGAAATTCCTTAATGTCATGAGGGAGTCAATCATGCCAGTCATGAGGGATGCACGCTGATACTGGTGTCGAAGTGGCTGCCGTTGACTGCTGCCTCTACAGCACCTGTTTTACAGATTGCTTTCTCACCGCTTCTGGCTTTTAGGTGAGACATCTGTACATTTGTGATTTTCACAAGAACTTCATTCAAAGTGTCCGAAACAAAAGAAAGAGGAAGACGAGTGATGATGGAGGTGACTCTCCTGAGCATGAAACGGATGTCCCGGAGGTTAGTAGGTGCCGAGTGGGTGTAGGTTGTTTCACCAATTTTGAGCATGTTGCAGTTTCACTTGGATGTTTTAATGCATCAGAAAAATATTTACATTTTGCATTGCCGTGCCACTGAAACTGCTCAGAGGGGTTGCTCTCACTTTGCTGGAAGACTTTATTTCTTTTTCTGAGGTGTAATAATCTTCATTTACTTCTTCATTCTTGCATGAGTTCTTTGCCCATAGAAAATTTTACACTTTACCTAGAAAGAACTATATTGGGGTAACAATTTCATGTGTGTGCTGCTTCCAGAGACTTATGAAAACAATATTTGATACTAACTATTTTTTTTTAATAAAAATAAGATTTGTTTTTAAATACTTTTTTTAAAGTAAAAATATTTTTGATATTGACAGAGTTCACAATATGGTTCTTCATTACTTAGCATGCACCATTTTGCAAATACAGCAGAGAATTCAATAAGTCACTCTCTGTCCCAATAGGTCACTCTCTATCTGTTTGGATATTTGATATCCAGGGATATTAAGCTTCTCCAGACCTTTACATAGATGGTATTTTTGGAACTATTTAAAGCTACCTTCCAACAATTCGTGACCTCTTTTTATTTTCAGGCAATAGGCCTGAGGGAGGTTTTTCTGTGTTACAGGGCTCTAGAATAATCTCGTCTCTGTGCCGTTGTGTGCTGTATTTGCTTTGGTGATGTTTCTGGTACTGTTGACATTGCAAAAAGTTGTGCAGAGATGATATTCGTGGAGGAGCTGAGTTCTGGCCACGTCAGCAGAGCCCTCTGCTGGAAATGTCACCCCTGTTGGCAAAAAGCATTTTATTTCTGTGAAATAACAAATCAGCAAGAATCATTTTGTCAGCAGAGCTGTGGTGTCTTCCTGTGTGGAGGTGTGAAAGAGTAAAAAGTTCCCAATTTTGGGGGTTCAGGATACATGATCTTCTGCTGTAGCTGTGTTTGCCTTCTGCAAGGTTCTCCTTCAGGACTGCTTTACATTAGTTGCCAGGTGAAGACCCAGCTAGTTGGTGCTGTAGAGCATACAGGGTACTTGGTGGTTAAAAACTGAGGGGTGCACATCACCTAACTGAACAGGGAGCTCTGCAGCTTGTCATGCTTAATGTCATTTTCTTCTTGGTTTTCAACAGATTCCTTTTGTCTTTGAAGCCTGGCATTTCCCACATGATCTTCATCTTCCTTCCTGTACTCTCCTCCCTACACCCCTTGCTTTTAAACTATGCACTTCCCATTTAAGTATCTGAATTTCATTTCTTCTCTGCACTCTGTTCTATGTCAGAAACCATTTGTTCAGTGCCTGCTAAATTGATATTTCATGTGTGAGCTTTTTAAACCTTTTGGGAACAAAAGGTTCCCCTTTGCTTGGAGGTTGCAGAGGTATAATTGAGAGCAGAAATTGGCCAGCAATTCTGTTGACAGCATGCGAACCAGAACAAAATTTTCTATTTCCCTGGGGCTATTTTGGTCCTTTAGCATTAAAAACCACAAAATAGACTTAGATTTGTCAGTAAGACAAACCGATGTGGTGCTGAATGTAGGCAAAGAGCAGTCCTGTAGAGGAAGAAATAGTTATTTTTAGGTGACTCTGCTCTTCTGCTTAATAGAAGCTCAAGGTAGTGTTCATCCTGTCTTCTCTGCATCACTTCCAGGTTGACTTGTTCCAGCTCCAAGTGAACACTCTGCGACGCTACAAGAGACATTACAAGTTGCAGACTAGACCTGGACTCAACAAGGCTCAGCTAGCAGAAGTAAGTGACAACAAAGATAGTCTCATCTCTGTTATTAAAAAGGTTTTTATCTCCTCTGCTGAAGTGCTCATTGCTCGGACACTGAGACCTGTCAGGACTCTCTTGCTAGCAGGTACCACATGTGCTGCAAAAAGTTTCAGAGGATGATGCCAAGAGGAAACTTCTCTCTTGCTTTCACCTGAGACAGTTGTGGAAGACAGGGAAGCTGGCTCTTGCAAGCATGTTTCAGTAACTGCCTTTACTTCTGTGCCCTCCTTGTTCACTTTCACAAACTCTTACCTTTAGGGAGCAGAAACAGAACCTGGTTTCCCATGGCCTGAGTGTAAGCTGAAGATGTCTGTTCCACTGAAACTCAGACTTACACACAGCTAGTCACCTTAAGTGCCCCTGTTAGTTTTTCTTTTCTTACTTCAACTGGCTGGAATTGCTTATTATTAATGGCAGAATCATTGGCCATGACTTCAGATTCCTTGTTTTCCTCCTTTGTTCTGATGTCTTGTTATTCTGTATTAAGTCAATGAAAGGCTGTTTCCTTAAGGGCCTCCAGTACTGCTTTCTCACCATATGGGGTACTTGTCAAGAACTCTCTATCTCTTTGTTATTTGGGCTAGTTCTGCTTGTTGTGCATCTGCTCTGCTTTCTTTCCTGGCTTGATCTGAAGGCATTTTGTGGGAAAAGTCTTCTCTAAACTTGAAAAAACTGTAGCAGTTACTGAACAATAACGAGGTTGATTTTGTAAGCTGAGACTTTCACAACTGTCTGCCCAAAAACTCTCTGTTCTGCTTTTGCTTTAAAGAACAAAAACTGGCAGACCAACAAAGACAGCAAGATGCTGTTTTGCTGTCTTTGAAAGTCAAATAAGGAATAAACATAGAGAGTCTAGAGCGTGTGTAATGTAGTGCATGTAAGAGTGTGTTGAAGCAAGCAGGGTGGGTGTATGTCCTCATTAGTAGTTCTCATTTCTCATGTTTTAACTAACTGGTTCATAGTCTCTCAGCTACCTGCTGCCATGAAGGACTTAGACAATTTGCCATGAATGTGCCCAGGAGGAAAATAAACAAACAAACAAACAAAAAACTACTATACAAGCAGAAAATAAAGGGAGCCTAACTTAAAGTTGTCACACACTTCCCAGATTTCCTGTGAAGTCTGAGCAGCTTTGACCCTACGCTGGATCCTCCTCCAGCTCCCATGCTTGAATCACTGCTGCCTGAGGCTCTTAGACTCCTGCTGCTACCCCACCGTAAGGAAAACTCAAACTTCCATAAATCTTCTTGGAGTGACTTGTTACTGAGCCTGCATCAAAATCCAGTTCTAGAGCTGTGTTTGGTACCGAGAAAAGGACTTCTCTTCCATTGGAGAAGCAGATCTCATCCAGCTCCAAGATGTTTTCTACATCCTGAGGAAGAAGCAGCTAATGGTTCAGGGCTTGTGCTAGTGTCAGAGAGGAGTAACCCTAACCAAATCCTGACCTTCCCACTGCAAATCCTCTGCTGTTCCTTTCAGTGAAAGCTTACCCAGGGCATTTTCCTCTGGGCTCTAAAACTTTGATACATCTGGTTCACACAGCAGAGTGTTTATTTCTGACACTCTCTTTTAAAACACTGAGATGCAGGGAAAAGTTGCTCTCCAAATAATCTCGGCATGAAATGTGTCGCTTCGGAGAGGCTCCGCTGCTCTGGCAGGACGATGTTCTGGCTTCCAAATTCCGCTCGTAGGTTGGCTGCAAATACTGCTGACACAGCAAGACTCTGCTGTGTTCAGACACACATTCCAGCTGTGAAGAGAGAGAGGTAAATGAGGACTGACAGTTTGAATTGGTGCATGTTTGACTAAAAGTCCATTACGCTCAGTGGCCGTAAGATCGTTTTGGGGAAGTGAAGAGAATCCCTGTGCTGATTATTCCTACTTTTTAATTTGAGGATTTCCTGTCTCTTTGCATGTTGTCCTTCTAGACTGTCAGTCGTCACTTCAGGAATATTCCTGTGAACGAGAAGGAGACTCTTGCATATTTTATCTACATGGTAAAGAACAACAAGAGCAGGCTGGACCAGAAATCAGAAGGCAGCAAGCAACTAGAATGAAGATTAACAGGACTTGGAATAAGAAAGACCTTGAAGGAACAGACGGTATCATGTATTTTAGGTATATAAAAAACTTTTGAAGTATATTGTACTTTTTTTAATGCAGTAGGTCTGGATGACAGGAAAAAAAAATAAGACACAGACGTTCTTATCAGGAGTACCTGCAAACATGTGCCCAGCATGTTTCTGAAGACTTCTTCCCCTCATTTCAAAGTTGCTTTGAAATAAAGAAATGAGGATAATGAGGAAACCAAGTAAAACCTGTAGGACTGTGGAGTTTGTCAGCTCAGTGTTTTAAACCATTTCTGGAAATCTGTATCTCAGTCCAATTCAAATCACACATGGAATTTTTCCACTGAATTCAGACTGCACCCCCAACCACCATGCAGTTTGGCCTGGCACAGGACTGGAATAGCGGCAGAGATAAAATCCAGTATCGAGCTGCACTGGTCGGAAGTTTGTCTGAAGCTTGCTCCCCACCTACACTTGTTCTGTCTTGCCTTGAGTCAGTGCTTCAAGTCCCAAACTTCTACAAATGCTCCAGCTCACCAAATTTACTCCAGTGAACACTACTTGACTAGTCTGAAATTGATGACTTTTTTAAAACATTTTCCCTCCCACTCCCTTCTGATGTGGACGCCAAACAACTCTCTGCAATCTCTAATTTCTTTTATATAAGAACTCACTAATTAATTCTCTGTAAGCATTTGAAACCTCCTGCATTTCCTCAGAATGTGATATTAAGGCAAGTACAGCTGCTTTGCTGGCTTTGATCATGTTGGTAGAAGTGCTTGTTTGATTCACTTACGTGTATTTCCCTTGTATTCAGGGCTCAGTGATGGCAGGTGACACAGTGGCTTCAGACGTCCGCCTCAGTCTCTGTGTCACACCAGGTACCGGTCACAAGTGACAAGAAGTTTATGCTGAATCTTTAGCAGCTACCACAAAACTACTGTGTGAATTAGTGGACTTATCTCCATTTGGTGTAAAGCATACTTTGCTGAGGGGTGCAGCACTATAACTGGGGTCATGAACTGACTGGAGCATGATGCATTTCATCTGTGTTTGCAGTGGGCACACAGGACTGAAGCACTTGCCTTTGGTGAGCATGCTGTGTTCTTCCCTAGCAGCTGTGTGACTGAAGGGTGGTACACTGGTGCTCTGCAACTGGGCGCTGGAGGAGGAGGTTGCTCTGACTTTGTTATTTAAAGCCAAGGTGTCCTTACGAATAACACAGTGCTTATTTTGGCAAAAGGAGCTTATAAAAGTGCTGGTCATGACTGACTGTTCTCCAGTGACCTCAAATTCTGTTCAGGGGGATCTCATCTCTCAAAGCACCACTCTTGTTTCTTTGCTGTCCTAACCAGTGTCTCCATTCTATTACAAGATGCCAAGACTCCACATAGAGAGTATATTCTCAACAAGCCTTAAGCAATGAACTGAACAGTAGAAAACTTTGACTAGCATTTTGACAATAGCAGGTTTTAATATTCCAAAACTGGATGAAGCTTTATTGAAGAGCTAAATACACAGGTCACAATCCCAGCTTAATGCTGCATTGTGTTTTGTAAGGCATGAAGGGCTCACAAAGTGAAGCTCTTGTTGAAACTCTCCCAGGGTTTCTTTAAAAATCAAGTCACAATTCAAAGCAAGTTCTTCACATCAGCTCTGGAGTACTTGCTGATACTCCAGAAACCATGTTCAACAAACTTCACTGTGTCTAAGTCTTGTGTCATAGGCAGAATTACTCTGTTATGGCAGAATTACTCTGTTATGGTATACATCCCATTTGTGAAGTTTTGGGGAGTGTGACTATTTCAGCATTTCCTTGTTCAATTCAGTATGGACTTTAAGAACATGAGACAAGAGAGAGGTTCAAGGGCTGAGGAGAAAATTGTCTTGTGTCAGTATTTCACCAACGTTTGAAAATGTCCTGATTCTGCTGCTCCTTTCCTTATTGGAAGGGTGGAGTAATTCCCACATCAGTCAAGGTGATCTGGCTTCTCTCATTCAGGACAGACAGCTAAAAGGGTACATTCTCTGACTGCATGTTGATCTTCAAAGGGCTCATGTAATCAGAGGATATTGCCAAGGGAAAATGAGTTTCTGAGTTAAGAGGGTTATGCCTCATTGTAACTTCTAGACCAAAACTGTAAAAATGTAGTTTGTTTGGGATTTATTTTTGTTGTTGTTGTATTTAGTTTTATTTTTTAGAGTAAATAAATCTGTTGGGGTGTTTTAGCAGCCAGCAGCAAAATGATTCTTTTCAAGGAATTATGGTGGCAGGTTCCATCTGTTCAGGTGTATTCACTGGAATGCTTTTGTGCAGAGGTGGTATCCAGGAAATTTGGGGTTGCTTTTTTTCTATTTTTCTTTTTTTCTTTTCTTTATTTTTTTTTCTTCTTTTTTTTTCTCTTTTTTTGGTTTGGTTTGGTTTTTTTTTTGTTTTGTTTTGTTTTCTGAAAATAGTGAATGGATGTGGAATGTGATCCTTGTTGGTTTCACACTTGAAGCAATTATACTTTTTTGAAGAAAATTATGAAGAAATGATGGTGATGATGATGATGAAGAGATGTTTACCAGCCATTAGCAGTTGTTTATAAGGTGGAAAGCTTGGAGGCAAGACACCAAAGAAGACTCTTTGGCTGTCAGACCCCATGGCCTTATAAACCCTTGCAAATGCCTTATTACCTTGCTAGAGCAAAACGCCTTGAGCAAAAGAAAGCTGATGTCTTGTTGGAAGGGTCAGCCCCTCGCTGGCTGCCATGCTATAAACTGAAACCACATGTCAATTCAGTAGCAATATCCATGTTCAGGGTGCCTGTGATTCTTGAAAAGCATTTAGTGTCTAATAACCAGAAAACACAACAATGCAATTGTCCTTCTGTATGATACCATATTCTGTCTGTTTGATTCCTTATGCTGCATGCCAATTAAAACAAACAAAACCCCACAAAACGAAAAAGGACTTTTCCAACTTCTCATTTTAAACTTCAAACTAAATGTGTTTGAGTCTCACACTTGTGAAGCCATGAGGTGGGACATTTTTTCAGCACTTTTAGGTGGAACTTGTTGGAAAGGTGGAAGACCCAAATCACTTTGGCCGGTATGAGAAGATGATTATATTTTTTATTTTTTTTTTCCCTTTTACATTTTGATTTTCACAGATGGGCCTTAAATTCTGTCTAGCTTTGAACCGTGGAGCACAAGCCTTGGGGGCATGGAGGATGGCCAGATATCATCTTCCATTTGTAAATAGTGGAAGCTTATTTCTTAAAGCCTGCATAGGTGACATTCACCCTGGGGCAGAGGAATCCTCTTTGAAGCCCTCCAGCCATTATATAGCCTAACTCAGTTACATAGCTTAATTCAATTGCCACTGAAGAGTTGCATTAACTTCATAAGTCTTCTGACTAGATCCAAAGCCACTAGTATGAAATCCAAATAATGTGGAAACATCTCTTCCAGGCTTAATTTCATCCTGTGTGCTGACCCTCTGCTCACTTTAAAGGGAGGAGGAGAAATCATTGCTGGTGGTTACCAGCTTGAGCTCAGCTCGAGAGAGGTGGAAGCATGTGAAGACTTGAGTTGGTGGCAATCTGATGGCTGGAAAGTGCAAATATATCAAAGGAGGCTGCGTTAGAGTGCAGGGGTGTAACATTTCTGCACCTCAAAGAGTGGTGTGTATCAACCTGAAGTAAACAGGTGCATTAAAAGCTAACGTTTCTTTTGCCAGGCACTTTAGATGCTCAGCCTGAGAAGAGCAGAGCGGGCCGCTTTGTACCACTTGTCCCCAGTACTCTGGTGTCCCAGTTTTCCTTAGAAGTGTGGCTGTAAACCACTAGATACCTTGGTGTGCAAGACTTGACCAAAACATGCCAAGTCTGCCATTTAAAATTAGTCTTAAGTGCGAGCTGGATTCAGAGAGGTTTTGAAAACAAGTCCACGGTAAGTGTGAGTTTTCGAGCGGGTCATGATGGCACAGAAAAGACAAAACAGGATGTGGCCCACAGAGAGACTGAACAAATCAGGCTTCCACAGTCAGCAGCATGGAGGAAGATTTGTTCTGTGTTAGCTCTTGTAATGGATGTTTTATGAGAGGGGAGGAAGAGGGGAGCTGTGCACTTTACATCTTTTGGTTGAGCCAAATGTAAATACCAATGGGAGATCTTCAGCAGTAACTGCAGTTGGAGGGGAGAGAAATGATCTGCTGAGGGACTGTTTATGTAAGTTCACAGATCATTATACTTTCCTAGAGCACTAGAGTCACTTTGCAAGAGTGGTAGTACAAGGTAGCCTCCCATACAGAAGGAGTCTTTGTACAGCCCAGAATATTGACTGAAGAGTCCCAAAGGTGAAGGAATGTTATTGATGCCTCACTCCTCTTGTTGCTGATGCTCTTTAGCCATCTTTGGCTTGTGGAGTTAGGGAGTTTTCATTTTCCACTTTCAAAGTGCAAATGAACTGTTAGGATGTAAGAATTTCCTTGCACTTTTCACAGCTATCCCTTGGTTTTGCAGTTTTGACTTGCCTGTGAATACATCTGTTTGGGATGAATTGAGTGGATGAAGAGAGTGTGTGGGGAGGTGTCCTGCCTTAAACCTGAACTTCCCGTGCAAGCAACTCTGCGGACCATCCTGCACATCAGCAGGCTCCAGGAGCCTCTTAACTGAGCCTGAGCAGGGCTGGGTTTACTCCTGTCCTAGCTGCAGCTCTGCTCTAGGGTGCAGGGAATGGGAATGGCAAGTAACTTGTGGAATGGCTTGGAGTCTTTCAGCGGGCTTACTGGGAGAGAAAAACTGTGTTCCCTCTTCTGTTTCTGGCCTCCATGTGTTGTGCTGATCCTATGCCAAATGTTTTGGACACCTTGTATTTTTAACCGTGTAATATAGCTGTGTATTGTTAAAGCAACTTAGTAACTTATAGCAAAAACTGTAGAACTCATTTCTCTGAGGTGTAGGAAATGTCCTGCTTCCACTGTGTATGAGAGTTTAACTCTGTACTGTCTGACAAAGATGAAAAGCTGAGTTTCACTTTAATAAATGATCTATCGAGCAACAAAGCCTACACTCTCTTTATTTGCTTCTCTGCCCTTAACACTTTTAGCTCCAGAGCTAATGGAATTCTGCTTTGCATGGACTTTCTGTGCCAGGCTTCTCTGATTCACTGTCATTTCCCACCCACCTCCCCAGGGCTGGAGATGCTGCAGCCACTGAGCGGAGCATGGTGCCGCCGCCGGGGATGTGTCAAGCCTGAAGCAGAGAAGTCAGGTGATGGGATGTTTTGTGACAAACTCATGTGGGTTGTACAGATGCAAATCACGGAGTCTTTTGAATGTGACAAAAGGATGACTCATAATAAAAGTGGAGGTTGTTGAAGAACCACCTGACCTTGCATTTTGGGGAGCATCAGGCTTTTCAGTGATGAGTGGGTTTTAATTTCTCACGCAGACGATCATGGACAGTCAGCTGAGTGCAGCATCTCATCTGATTCACATTTCCTAGTGAAACTTGTTTGTGTCTTGTTCAGCCATGTGCTTCTGCTCCCTTCTCAAGCACACCTTTGGCTATGTTTTCTGCATGGCTTCTGGTGCCTGTTGTCCAGAGTCAAAGCTGCATGCCCAGCTCCATCCATCACTACTCCAGAGTGATGCTGACATGCAGCATCCCAGTGTTCAATTAAGCTGCAAAACCCTTTCCATGTGCTGCTTGCTTTAACTTTTTCCCCCATGTTTCTGTTCCTCCTGACCATCAACCTTACAGGAAGAGATGCCTCACTTGTTTTTGCTGAAGTGAGGAAAGTGAGGGTTGAATACATGTTCTCCTGAACCCTGTCATGGCATCTCCTAGGGCTCTGCAGGCACTGTCTGAGGCATGCTTTAGCCTGGATTTCTAGCCAGAAGAGAGGTTGTAGTGTAGCTTTTCAGACACTTGGGCCAGTACAGAGGAGGCTGATAGGATGTTGAGAGCTTTACACCACAAATGCCTGACTTGAGTTTATCACTGTCAAAGTCAATCACACCGTTGATGTGCAGTGAAGATTTGCACAGATCATTTTTCCTGAAACAGTCCCACACTGTCTGTATCTTTATTCCTTGGTGTTGTCCTACAACCAAGTGACTTGTCTCTTCAGTTCATGGCAACAGCTAAAATGCTTTCTAGGAGTAGGGTGTCATCTTGTGTGACTGCTGCATGGAGACTCCCAGCCATACAGAATATGTCTATACTGCCAGTGATGCAGGAGACACTTCTCTCCTGCCCTACACCCCAGGCTTTTGGTAGCAAGGAAGTAGGTAGGGACTGCAGAGAAGATATCAGTGCTGACTGTATTGGTTCTTCACTCTGCTGTGAGAAACAATCCACAATCAGTAGCTGCATTTGATTCGTGTTCTCTCAGCTGGCCTTGATGTCTTGAATTGCTGGGGAAGACTGAGCTGGTGTGTCAGAAACAGATCCATGTCCTCAGTGCCTGCATTTGTGGACATGTCTAAAGGTTTTTGTGATGTATCAGGATCTTCTTGTGCAAGGCAGCGTGTTGGCATGCTGCAAGAGTGTTGTCCCTCTCCCAGGAAGCTCTCACTTGAAGGTAAGAGCAGAGGTGATACAGGACGGTGCCACTAAAGAAGGCCAAGTGTGGATCACTTTACAGGGCATCACCTCTGTGTGTTGTCAAGCTTCTAGGAGGCATCAGATGTGTACAGGAGAGAACAACGGCAGCATGCCCCAGTGGAAGGGGAAAAGCCATGTCAGTTGCATTCCCAAATTGGTGAGCAGACTCTTCTGCCAACACTGCAAGGAAGCGTCCTGCCCAGGAGGGAGAGGCAGAGAGGTTGAAGGAGAACAGCTGTATGCAGCAACCTGTTGTGCAAGTGCTGGTTTTATCACCAGAGGATACCCTGGAAACTCCAGGCATAGAAATCAGCTCTGCTAGTTAACCTATGATTTGCACGGAGTAACAAATAATGCTGCTTACTCTGGTGTTTGCTTCATGCCGAGAAACCAACAGAAGAGTTCAACCTCAAACCCAGGGAGGAGTCAGCTCGTTTTTGTTAATGCGGTCACGCTGAGAAACCAAGCAATCACCAGAGCGAGCTGATGGCCCTGGCGCTCACAGCCCTCTGCGGGCTCCCTGCTGCCATGCGAGGGCAGTGTTCGCTCAGCAACCCGCACCGCGGTGCTCCACAGCTGCGCCTCGCAACACAAGGCGGCTGGAGCGGGACCGGAGCCACTTTCCTGTCCCAAAGATGCCTTCTCGGGTAGGAGCTGCCTGTCTTTGTCAGATACCGGAGCCGGGATTATGCTGCAACGGGAAGTGGAGATCGTAAAACTGGTTTGTTTGGGCTTGGGTTTGGTTTTTTTCCCCGGTTGGACATTGAAATTGAACACGTCCGATTCCCTGCGTGAGTCGTCCCGCGGCCGCCTCGCAGCGCTGATGGAAACCAGGCTTCGCCGCCCTGCTCCCCAGCCGAAAGGGCAGCACGGAGCACTGGGGAAAGATGTGAACGTGGATTTAATGATTTTGGTTTTCCGTGCTTGAGAAGGCTGAATGTACAAGGCAGAGCTTTAGGGCTTGCTTTGCTTTTTCCCTGTTCTTTCCTATTCCCCCTGTATCCAGTACAGGATGACTGTATGGCTCTGCTAGCACTCAGTGTCCCTCTGCCCGGAGCTGGAGCTGACTCCACATCTCTTATCCTTATAGGCAGCGCTGGCTTCTTCCCTAAGTATCTCAAAGCCCTCTGATGTATTTTGACTTTACTGTTTCAGGAATTTTCTCCAAGATCTATTCCCTTTACCTGTTGTGGGAAATGGTCCATGCTCAGAGGCATCCTCAGCAGGGAACACCAAGGCACCTGTGGCGAAGAGCAGAGACTTTGAGACGGGGCAGAGGGTGGTGTCAGGTAACTGAGGTGACTCCACAACATTTCCTACCTCATATATGGCCTGCCAGAAACTAGAAATCACAGTAACAGACACCACAGTAGCAAGCTCACTAACCCAGGCTGTGGTCACAAAGCAGAAAGGAGGCCCCAAGAGCAAGATGTGTCTGAGCCCTGCATATGTCTCTTCCTGGTCACGTTGCCTGTGTTGGCAAGTCCATCTTGAGAAAAGGTGGTGGGTCCTGGAACCAGCTCATTCATAGCTCAGTTTGGCGTCGAAGGTTTTCACCAGCTCCTGTGCCTGTTGAGCAGATGACAGGCCAGCAGCTACAGTCTGGCAGGCAGCTCTGAGCAATCTGATCTCCTGTTTGGTGGCTTGCTGCCCAAATTGCAGGCCCCTCATTGGGCTAGGATGGGAAAGATAGGAGCCACATCCAGCCTCTCTTTATGGAGATGTGGGGGAAATAGCACCTCCCCAGCTCTGCCCAGCCACAGAGGGCAGCAGCATCCAGGTAGGTGTCCTGAAACAGGACTGTTCAGCTCTTCTCTGTCCAGCCTGCCCTGGAAGGATATTTGTACCCTACAGGTTGATGCTGTCATTGTTCTATACCCACCTTCCCAACAGAATCAGGTTGTTTAATTTTTTTACTGGAATTTCCACTGGTTTACTGGCCATAACCTCTGATCTTCACGTAAAAAGCAGAGCCGTTGGTGCACTGCTGCTTGTCTTGACCCACCTCACTCCTCTGTGTCTCTGTTTTCCCAGGGATCAAAAGCTGGTTGAAAGTTCTTCATTAGTGCAGTGATATCACTGGGTACACATTCTTGCTAGAATAGCACAGACTACAGTGCCAAGAAGCTCACCAGGCTATTCCTTGTCCTCCTCCCTTTTCCTGATCTTGTTTTCCCCACTCTTCCCTGCTGCTCTTCTGCTCTGAGCTCTTCATGCACTCCTCAAAGCAGGCCAGCAAAGGTATCTCCACAAAAGCCTTCCCACCTCTTTGTGCCACGTTCCTAGAAATAGGTGTTTAAAAGGGCATTGGGTGTGGAACTGTGTGGGTTTAGCCCTGAGGATCTGGCTTGATGCCTGGATGGGTGACTTGCTGAACACAGGCTTGAGTTTGAGTCAAGCTGATGAGCTTCAGTGTTAATGCCTGCTCTTCCACTCTCTGTCATACACTGGACCAAAGCAATGGAAGCTGAACAGTGGAGGTGAGCAGAGGAGGGATTTTCAGGCTTGACACAAGCTTTGTGCACTAGCTCAGACTTGTAACTCCTTCCAGCTTCTCAGTTTGGGAAGGAGCTCCTGGCTGAAGCAATTAAACCAGCCTGCTATAGCCCCCATGTTCCCCCTAGCTGCTCCTGCAGGTCAGTTACAGGCCATGAGAATTCTGTCAAGGTAGCTGCAGTCTAAGGAACAAAAAAAAAAAACCCCTTTTCCTCTCAGTTCCTCACCTTTCAGCCACTAGCAATGCCATAAATTCCCCTGCTTCTCTGGTTACTGCAAAGTCATTCAGGGTGGTCAGGACCTGAATTCCTCACACAAACGAACAAGCAGAGGAAAAGGCAACTTTGCAAGTAAGGACCTCCCCTGCCTCAGATCCAGGCTCCAAGAGGCTGGAGGCTCCAAGAGTGTGCTCTTGCCATGCAGTCCCTCAACTCAAGCTTGTCGGGTAACCGCCTGCCTCGCTGTCCTCTCACCATTAAGTATCTTTCTCCTAGCCTGCACTTCCCGTTTGTGCTCCAGCAGATCCATCTGGCTGCCTGGCCCCTCAGTTCTGCAGCCTCCTGGAGCTGCTGCAGATCCAGGTTTGCTGTTGCAAAGGTCTTGTGAGAGGAGTAAATCCTCACTTCTCCCAACACTCCACTCTGGGGAAAGAGTCTTCATAGAGTGAAGCAACAAAGGTTGGCTTTGGAGCAGTAGGGGCAGGGGGTGGATGGGGAGTTTGTTGTTTGAAGGATGATCTTGGGAAGACTGGCCCAGGGGTGCAGCTATATGGAGAAATACACCCTGGGCAGAGCTCAGTTCTAGCATATCCCAGCAGGGACAACCACAGAGGTGAAAACCCAGAAAGTTTGGATGTGTTTACAAAAATAAAACAAACAAACAAAATGTTCTAGCCTTCACCTGCTTTGCAGCTCCAGGGTCTCCCCATGCTTGGGCAGTCATTTTTACAGCTATGGACTGGAAATGATTCTTCTCTTTAGCTGGGTCTCACAATCATGTGACTCCAAAAGCATGGAGATGTGAGGAAGAACTATTGCATGTCATGAACTTTGCTGCTGAGGGGGCCTCCTCTACTGGACAGAAAACCTTCCCACCTGAGCAGTATTCCAGGAGACAGTCTGACTTGGGAGTCAGCAACTGGCCTGAGAGGCTCCGAGTGTTCGGAGAGGATCAAAAAGCTCCCCTGGTAGTAAATCTTTCACCTGCCATGTTACTCACTGGGGCTTGTGGCCATTCCTCCGAGGTCAGCTCCGGGTCAGGATTTCTCCTGTCTCTTTAGTCCCCAAACCTAGAGATTTTTGTCTTATCTTTGACGCCATCTTGACACCGAAAACAAATTATGGCCCAATTACCCTTACTGCGAGGGGCTGGAGCCACCTTAAATAGCCAGAACTATCAGGAGCTTCCTTAAGAGTGCGTAACTAGAGTGGGGTACAGAGTGGAGAGGAGGGGCAAGGGCTCAAGGGGATCCCTGGTATGGGGCTGCCTTTGCCCCGCTACCTGGTATGACAGTAGGGGACATTCCATCCAGCCCCATCCCATCCTGTCCGACAAACTCTGTCTCAGCCATGCTGCTCCCTGGGCCTCCAGAGAGGCCAGAGCAGAGATAGGGCTCCCTGCTGCTTCCCAACAGCTCCTGCCTGTGAGGGATCCCCTTACCCACGCTTCCCCCAGTCCTGTGTCACCAGCTGGGGCCAAGCCAGAGAGAACCTGACAGGAGATGGCAGCCCTGGCCGTGGCCATGACCTTCTGGGCGACCTTGACTGAGTCCCTCCTGGGGCTGGGGGTTGACTCTGCCTCTCGTCCCAGGCCAGGGACATTTTGGCACTCACCCCAAAGAAAGGCACAGAGCAGCATCATGGTTGAGCTGCTGTAACAACTGCCCTGAAACTTCACACAGTCCTTTTGCTTCCCCTCTTCCATTGGCAATCTAAACACTCCTCTGCCCTGTGCCTTGTAGATCTGCCCAGAGCTGTGCTGTCCACCTGAAACCAGCAGCAGTTTTGGGTGTGCTGGGCTGGCTCCCAGTCCACAGACTGGGCCATGCCCGTCAGAGGGTGCTACCCAAACCTCCCTCCCTAGGGAAGGTGATTGTTGGGTGTGTGTGGAGCCAGGTCCTTTCCAGGATCCAGCCCAGGGAGCAAGGGAAGTGGAGCTGTGTAGAAATGTCAGATACACTCCTGGCCTTCCAAGGTATAGTCCAGGTACCCTCCACTGCAGAGTGAGTGGGTGGCTGGGTGTTTCTTTCTNTCAGATTGGTATTTTATTTGGCTCCATACTGTCTACTGAGCTGTCCAGTGTAACCCTTCCCTTGCTGCTTCTGAGATAAGAATAGGCTCCCCTGAAATCAGATAAACAGGCCCATAAATACCTACAACAACAAGCAGGGTCTGAGCTTGGCAGAAAGGGAGTAAAGAAATACAGAAAAAAGCACAAAACGATCCACTTCTTTGCAGTTCAAACCTCAGGAGTGCAGCGCACAGGGTGGGAAGCACCCAGCAGCCCCTTTTCCCCTAGCATTTGCCCCCTTGGCCAGGCAGAGAGGTGAGGGGCTGGGCGAGGTTGCCGGGTCCCCTCCATGTCCCTCCTGGCTGGGTTGCAGCAGCTGGGACACTGCACGTATGTTGTTGCCCCGGGGCTAAGTGAGCCCTGCGTGTGCGTGCTGCTGTCCGGACAACTGCCAGCTCAGGCCTGCATGCCCAGAGCTCGCTGCTTCCCAACCGAACCAAGTTCATGGCAGGGTCGAGCCGTAGGTGTGTGCTGGGCCGCCTCCCCTGGCCAACGAACTGGGGTCTCACATGGCCAAAAATTTAAAGCTAGTGGTCACCTTGTTCTTCTTCCATCCAGGTTTGGTGCCGCTAGCTCCAGGAGCCCTGCAGCTGCCTGCTCGGACACCTCTCCCAGGTCTGCTGCCTGAGGAAGAGGCTGTCCCTGTGCAGGACTCCCACTCCTGCTGCACCTCCTCTATCTGTGGGGGGTGAATGAGGTGACCCAGTCCTAGGCTGGACCCTGTGCTGAGCTCAGCATCAACACCTCTTCCCAGCCCGGGAACCTGTGTGCTGCCGAGGCGGAGACGAAGCTCACAGCTTGCAAATCCACCCCCGGCAAAACCTGCGTCTTGGGAAGCAGCACAGCCCCGGGGTACAGGAAACGTTTAGTGATCGGGGTTTTTTTCACCCACTCTCCCAAAACGCAGATCCAATCTCACAGGAAAATCCCCTTGTTAGGCAGGGAAACCCTCCGCAGATATGCAAACAGCGTTTTCACTTGGAAAACCGTGAAGGAGGCTGGCGCAGGACAGACCTTCCCCAGAAGTTTTCGTACAGCAGGTACCACCACCAGAAACTTGGGGCAGGAAAAGCAACGATCCAGCGAGTACAGGCAGAACACTGCCTGACTGCACAAGGTGTCCCTTTCCTGAAAGAAAATCTGGAATACCTTACGGAAAAACCCACCAGGGGTTTTCGTTGGGGTAGTGGAGAGTCCCCAGGCTGCAAACGACGTTCCAGAGAGCCTGGTGTACTGCGACCGAGGACCCCGACTCCTGGGCAGAGTTGCTCTTGCCTTACCCGAGTCCCCATTTAACCCTTTCTCTCACCTGATGCCGAGGGGCAACCCCTGCTGCTGCTGTACAGATACATGGATATGGGCTGGCATGTCTGAGCAGGACTGGAACTGGACACGCTTATGGGGTGCTGGATTTCCAGTGTTAGCAACGGCTCGGGAGCATCTCTGTAAAAGCACAACCCTTTAAGGGACTGTGAAATTCAGCCATAAAGTAGTGAGTGGCTGTGCAGTGGCTCCGAGGTAAGGGAAAGCTGAATCCGTGAGGCTTAACCATGCTGGCTGCTGCCTCAATGTCTGTGTCCATCCGTGTTTGTACACACACACACACAGAGCAGTTATAAAAGCCAAGCTGCTTCCTCACAGGACAGCTGGTGTGATTTTGGTGTGTGCAGCTGCACATGCACAGGTTGATCATCATGTCAGGGATTTACGGGTGTCATGTCGTTATTCCTACAAAGGCGTTTTAGTTGCAAGCAGAACGTTATTTTAAAATAGGAAATTTAATGCTCCCTGCTGAGCCCTCGGATCAGCCCTACAACAACATACGACTCTTCCCCAGGCTGATTTTCTTTGCCTCAAGCAGTTAGCTAAGCATCACAGTTTATCTTGGTGTCTCTGGGAACAGTGGCGCGGTCAGGCTGGGAAGGCAGAATCAGGCCCTGAGCCCACACACACGGAAGGCACCACAGTTACAGAACTGTGTGTTCCCAGGATAAAGGAAGGAGGAATAATAGTTAATTATTAAGGATTATTAAGAAATTATGCCCAAAAAGTGGCAGAGGTGACTTTGGGCTGTATGAGCATTGGGGTGTCTGAGGCCAGTGGTCAGACATTAAGGAAGGGTTGTTCCTTCCAAACGCAACCGAGACAGTGCCTGACAGGAGATCCCTGGGACAAGGTGCTGTAAAGGGGAGCCAAGCCCCGAGTCTCTGTGTGGCAGCAATAAAATCGGGGCTTCACGGCTCTGCAATGCTCACACCAGCCAATCACCGGGAAGGCCTGACCGTGCCATCCTACTCTGAGCCAAAACCAGTCTGGTCCCTCTAGCTGGTGTCCTGGATCAGGAGGGAAGAGGCTGTAGGTTAGAGGCAGACTGTGCCCTGGGACAGTGCACTGGCAGTGCCCTCACAGCTCCTGGGATGAACAACCACGGTGTAAAAAAGACCTGAAGGATCCCACGGAATTGCCGAATCCCTACGGGAGGAAATTCCCTCTCATGTATTAGCCCCACAGCAGGACAAGGACTTCAGGGAACCCCTTAATCCTACAGAACCCCTTGCCCAGCTGCCTCTCTGGAGCAGGGAAAAGCAGAGGGGTTGGACTGAAGGCTGTTTGCTTGAAGTTTAGAGTTTATTTTATTAAGTTTTTTTTTAATTTTTTTTTTAAATGATTCCGTTTTAAATACGTGGTGCGGTGTGCCCGGTCCCTCGGGAAGTGGTCATGCAGATCTGAGGTAGAAATCCCGGCACAGGAGTGTTCCCAAATGCAGCTCTAGGTAGTTTCATCACAGCCACACGTCGGTCAAGCAGCGGACAAGGATAGGGACAGGGACAGAGGAGCTCATATTTACAACAGCAAACGAATCAAACCGTTTCAGCCCGGCCCGGGAGGGCAGGAGCCGCAGATCGCTGCTGACAGCGGGAAGGAGCAAGGATTACTGCAAACGGGGGAAGGGGCGAAGGAGCAAAATGGCCCGACCGGTCCGCGCTGCCGACGGGTCGGGCAGAATCCAGCCCCGCAGGGCCCTTCGCTTCTCTCCCGAGGAGCATCCGTCTCGGCGGGGGGAAACCGGGCCTGCTACCCGCATCCTGCGCCTGGTGGCCTCCGGGGGCTGGGCCGGGCTCTCTCCGACATTGCACATGGAGGGGCTAGCGGGGATCGCCGTCGGGGTGACGGGGAAGCCCTCAGGGATTCAGTTCCAGAGCCCAGACCTGCTGAGGCCAGCCCGTCCGACCCTTCAGCTTCTTCTCGCCGTGGCCCAAAGGCTGCGAGTAGACCTCGGGCTGCTGCAGGAGAGGAGACGAGGAGAGGGTTGGGGGGAGAAAGGAACCGTCAGGAGGTGGAAGTCTCGGGCCGGCCGCTGGCACCTTGCGCCCACCGCGGGATTCGGCTCCGTGAGGCTTTGATCAACCCGAGCATAAAAAGTGGTTTTGAGATCCCCACAACCCCACCCCGCCACTGTAGCAAGGGGTGAAGCGGCTGCCCCTGCTCCGAAAAGCACCCGCGTCCGCTCATCCCGAGAAAGCGACCAGGGCAGGGAAACGACGAATGGAAGCTGTGCCGCGGATGGTCCCGCGATTTATCCCTCGGGGAAAGCGTCCCAGCGCCTGCCCGGCCTGTGGGGAAATTTTCTCTGCTGAGATGTTCCCCATGAATGAGTTTTTAAAATTATTTTTAAGGTGGAAAATAAAAAAAAAGGCTCCATCAGGCCCGGGAAGAGCTCTTTTTTTTTTTTTTTTTTTTTTTTTTCCTTTTCCTTCTTTTTGCATGCATGAAGTGTNCCCCGCGGCGCCGGGGATGTCTTTTTTTTTTTTTTTTTTTTTTTTTTTCTTTTCTTTTCCCTAGCCCAGGGGCTTTCACCTCCCGCTCTCAGCCCAATTCTTACCGTCTCCCTTTTCCTCTTGTTATCCCTGCCGTCAGCCTTCTTGATCTCGGCTTTGAAGCCCTCGGTGTCCCCGGGCTGGCTGTCCTTGGCCAGTACCTCCATTAGGTAGGCGATGTAGCTGGTGGCCAGGCGCAGGGTCTTGATTTTGGAGAGCTTGGTGTCGGCGGGCACGTTGGGGATGCATTCGCGGAGCTCGGCGAAAGCGCTGTTGATGCTCTCCGTCCTCCGTCGCTCTTTTTTGGGTCCCCCGACCCCTTTCCGCCGACCCAGACGGCCGCTGAGAGCCTCCAGCCGTCCCTGTCCGGCCGGGCCATACTCCGCGGGGCCGTAGCTGGGGCTTTGCCCGGCGAGCTCGGGTGTCACTTCAGCAGGATTGAGCACCCAGCCAGGGAAATAGGCACGGTCCTGGTGGCACCGCGCAGCCGGCCCGAAGAGGAAGGGGTCGTGCAGCATGTGGTGGTGATGGTGGTGATGGTGGTGGTGCTGGTAGCCCCCGACCAGGTTCATGGTCGGCCCCGCTGGCCCTAGGGGCCGCGCTCAGGAGCTCTCCATAGCCGGCCGGGAAGCGGTCCCCGCCGGGCGGGCACGGCAAGCAGCGGCGGAGGTGTGGGGCTGCGATGGTGGTGGCTGGCTTTGGGGTTTGGGGGTTGTTGTTTTGTTGGGGTTTTTTTTAACCCCTTCTGGAACCTCCAACCCTGCCTTTATATAGGGCCAGGAGCCCCCACGCCGAGGAGCCAATGGGCAGGGGAGGATGCTCGGGGGCCCCGGGGGGAGCGGGAAGGCAGAGGGGGCGTGCGCCGCGGTGGGGACTCGGTTTATTTGGGCTCACACCTCCTCTCCTTGCTTTCGCCTCCGGTTTGCTCCGTGCTTGTAGGAGTGACCCGAGGAGGGGAACCCAGCCCCCGCCCCGTCGTTTTTCTGTCCCCTCCGCTTCCCTGTTCCCCGATCGGGGGTGTCCGAGCTCCCCCCGGGGGCCAAGAGGCGGCAGTAGATGCAGGGGAGACTCGAGTGCTGGGAGCCCCGACGGACGGGCCGGGTAGCGTGGGCGCTGCGGTGCCACAGTGACCCGGGGGCTTCTGCTGCCCGAAAGCCAGGGTCGCCGGCCGGGGCAGCGCTGGATCCCTTCCCCACACGGGTCGAACTCATGCCTGTTGGTGTGGGACCGGCTGGACAGAGCGGGGTGCTCGGTGCCGCGCTCGGAGCCAGGGCATGAGCAGTGTGCCGAGGGAGGTGCGTGATGCGGGAGGCAAGGAGGAGAAGACACTGAAGCGGGGAACGGGCCGGTCACCCCCAGGCTGGGCACTAAGGGGACAGTGGTGATGGCACGGCGGCTCCCTGTGCACAGAGCACGTTGTCCATACGTGGCTCGGTGCACAGACGCCTGTTACACAAACACACTGCCCACCGTGTGCTCTGCACCTTCAGGCAGGCTGCACATGTGTGCAGCACACACCCGGGCTGCATGTGCACGCTGCACCCACACATGTGCGGTTACACCACGAAAGTGTTGCACACATGCATTCAACTGTACCTATTATACACACACACCAGCAGCACACATAGGCTACACACACGAAGTGTGTGTAAATCACAGAAATGTAAACCACACAAAGACTCCATCACACACGTGCGCTGCATATGCTGGATGCACACACACGCTGCATGTGTAGTGTGTAAGCACACGTGTACGCTGCACATCCATGCACTGACACTGCAAACACACACGTAAGTCGATGTTATATACACAGACAGACCTGTTTATAACGGGGCAGTGAGGATTTGTCCTGCCTTCCCCTCTCCCAGCTTGGCTGTGAAAGGGCTGGAGTGGTCTTGTTGAGTTTGGGGTCTTGTACTTTACCAAAGCTCCCAAACCTGAGCCCGGCCTGAAGCCCTGCAATTGGCAGCGTGTTCCACTCCCCACCGCACCCACGGCAGGCAGATCCCCAGGGCAACGGCTCCCAGATCCTGCCTGGGTGACATTGGGGCTGACCCCTGCTTTTGCTCCAGTTATTCCCAGCGAGGACAGCCTGGGCACGGCGGTGGCGATCACAGCGTGGCGGGGCAGGAAGGGGCTTTGGGCCCGAGGTATGTTAGCGATTAACGGCGCTTTCCAGCGATTCATCTTGCAGCGGAGGGTGGAAACGTTGGAGGGTTGTTTGCAGGCGCTTGTATTAATCATCCGGGCTAACACACCATTAACGTCCTCCTGCATTTTAAAGATGACAAATTTTATTTGACTTCTCTCAATCACGGTTCCCGGGCGGATTCGGGAGCCACTTAAATGCCTCGGATTTTCCATCGTTAGTTGTTACAAGGGAGTTGCAAAGGCAGGAGGCCGGGGGGGCCAGGGCAGGGTGCAAGCAGGTCTCTGGTTCTGCTGGGCCCCGGCGGCCGGGGCAGGGGGTGGCTGTACTGGATCTGCCCAGCTTTGCTCCCCCCTGCTTTGTTCTTAGCTGCTAGAAAGCACCCCCCTTCCCCACGCCCTTTAAACAAGCACCCTGCAAACATTTGCTAGTGATTACTGTCCCGTTAGAGCCAGGCTTTCGGTAGGGCGTTGTGTCCCCCGTTTCCTCCAAAGCACTCATGGCAGGGTGGGATTTCTGAGCCCAGATTGGAACCAGTGGGGGCCAGTGCCTGGCCTGCCCAGGAGAAGTTCAGGGGTCCTGCTTCATGCCTTGCCTCCTCTTTCCCCGTCATGCTGGCAGAGCATCACCTGCAGTGCCCTGTTCCCCTTACAAACCGGTCAGGCTTGCCCACAGAGCTTCTCTTGAACTTTATAAAATACTTGATCCACCAACCTGCCAGGCTGAGCTCTGTGTCACTCATCTCCAACCCTGGGAAAAAATCCTCTGAAAACATCCCCCTCCCAGAGAAATACACCTTCCATCCCTATAGCCCTGCACTGCAGAGTCCACTCACAGCCATCTCCAGCTAAGAGCCGACGCCTCAAGCCGTGCACCAGAGCCACCTCCATCCAGCCTCTGACCATCAAGCCAGGTAAGCCTAGCCCAAGCCCGGACATTATCTTGCTTTATTTCTCCCCCACCCCCCCCCACTGGAGGTCCCTGGACCCTGCACAGTTTGGAAGTGCTCAGCTGAGCAAATAGTGGGACCAGCAGGCTGATTTTCCTTTGGAAAATCATTCTAATCTTTTCGTGTTTTAATAAAATAATAAAACCGGAGCCTTTTCACGCCGGCACCTTCTAAATCAAACCAGACTGCCTTTGTCACGGGGTCCAAATTTAGCACTTCTCAAACTTTAGGTGAATTTCTTTAATTTCACGTCTCCCCACTCACATGAGGGGGGGAAACACCAAGCGGTTCAGATTAGGCAATTTATGGCTGGCATGGCAGGAGGAACCATGTTTCTCTCCACCTGTTTTCCTTCAAATCCTTCCCAGAGAAGCATTTCTTGCTTTCATGGCTGGGAAATGGTGAGGAGGGGGTTGTGCCCCATGTCAGGGGGTGGGGTTATACCAGGTTCCACAGCCTTCAGCATCCCACTGCAGCAGAAGCTACCAAGTTCCACACCTAACCCGTGCCCTAGGATGTCAGCTGTAGATTTGGCTCCAGCCTCTCGGCCACCTCCTTATCAGCACCCAGTGAGCGGCAGCCCAGGGTGTCCTGTGACTTTGACGCCAGCTCTACTCCCCCCCTCTGGCTCCCTTATCTAAATAGGAGTGTAAATCAGGGTCTTGGCAGATGCCCTGGCAGGACAGGGACTCCATAAAAAGGGGCTCTGCTCCAACTCTGTTTACATTGCAGCCCCGTAAAATATTCCCCTTGTCTTCCCTGCTAGTGTCTCCCTGGAGCATCCCGGCACCCTCCTGTGCCTGCATCCCCCTGCCGCAGGCTCCATCACAGCCTTGGGCTGCAGCCAGGATGGTCGAAGCCATGACACCCCATGGCCCCTCCCTGTGTCCCCCTTCAGGTTATGCCCCAAGGTACCTCTGCACCCAGCCGCTGCCTTTGAGACCCTCCTACAACAACCGCCACAGGCACAGGGTGAGGCTGAACCAGCTCCCCCGGGCAGCTGGGTTGTGTCTAAAGGTGCCCCTGGGTATTTATAGCACTTGCCCAAAATAATGCAATAATAATCACTCAGCACCTTCCTAACAGTTCTGCTCGTGGAGGCCTGGGGAGCATGGTTACAAAAAGCCCTGGGAAACTGAGGCACAATTAGAGTCTGCTTCACTGAGAAGTGCGTGGGGCTGGCTACATGTGTATCACTGCTCTGGGGGAATTATTTTCCTCCCAGTGATGTAAGGAGGGAAAGAACCTGCAGAAGTGAATGAAAACAAGTTGCTGGCAATGAACCCAGTCCTGGGGTCATGGCCAAGGCTGGGCTGCAAGTGCCATTCAGGACAACTCTCCTTCCCAAGAGGGTTTGTTGCATGGGCCTTGCTGCACCTGTACGGATTTTGTAGGGGCAAGAGGAGTGCTGGGATGTATGGGAGCTGAAATGTGCCAGTGATTCCGCACTCCTGTGGCTGCGCACTGCTCAAGTCCCCTAAAACTACAGCGTGGTGCTGCTTGATCCTACATCATACAAACCACTCCAGGTGAGGTGTAAGCTGCCAAAACCCCACTGGAGGAGCAGGAGGAACTGGGAGTGAACTGGGTACCCATGGTGGCCGTGCCATGCTGATCCCAATGCTCCTGTTCTCAGCAAGCAATCTGTGGCATCTTCTCTGTACACACACCTCTTGTGCCGCCCCTCCAGCAACATAAAGGATGGTCGCAACCCTCGCCTCTCAAGAAATACATTCTATTTATGGCCAAGCAGCCACTGCCCTGTCTGGATAAATCAAAAGGAAAACAAAGCTTTATGGAAAAAAGATTATTAAATTTTCCATGTGCTCCTGAAGGGATGCGCCAGGCTCTCGCTGTTTATTTTTTTTCATCCTTTCTCCTCACCCGCGCTGTAAGTGACATCGTGTTTAGAAAAGTTTTTATGTCATCAGAGCGAAGTCACAGCTCAGCTTCCTCTCCTGTGTATTTTATGTAGATGGATGTGTCTGCGAGGAACACTCACACTAAACAGAGCAGCAGTTTATAGGAAAATGTATTTATTTGAAAAACCGTAACTCACCATTTGGGCCAAGCTGGGCTCCACGTTTATTGCCACTAATGGGGTGTGGCGGCCGTAAATTAACCTGGAAAATTGCTGCGGCCCTATCAACAACAGCTCATTGTGCTGACGGGGCAGAGAGGGGCAGCCCCTCCCCAAAGACGCCTCATGCCAGTTTGCAATTAGATTTGGATGCAAACAATAGGCTAAGGGAAGGTAGCAGCAGTCGTGCGGCTCTCCGCTGGAACCAGCACCAAAATCGTTACTCCAGGCTGGGGTGGGTGCCCTGAGCCTTACTGAAGGCAGTGCTGGCCTCCCATCTGATTGCCAGGGATATCAGTGGAAGGAGGCTTTACCTGCCAGCAAGGGAATTTCTGTTTGTGTTACGTTATCCACCATGAGCATGCAGTCGGGGATGATGGAAAAAATGAGTCTGAGAGCTCTGACTGGAAGCCCAGGTGACCCACGTGCAGGGAGCGCTGGCCTGCCTGCTCTGCAGCTGACCTCTTGTCATCAAGAAGGAACTTCTGGACTGAAGCAAGAGTGACTTTTTCCCTAACTCCTATTATTTCCCCATTCTAATTCCCTGCTGAGACCAACACTGACCCCCAAAACCCTGAGGCCACTTGCTGACCCCAGGGCAGGAGATGACAGCATCACCCCCCACTCTGTCTCCAATCCTCTGGTTTGGGTGCTGACCCATGGTGGCACCTTCCCGCTAGTGGGGAGAAGAGCTCCTTGTTGCTGCAGGTCTGTGACGAAAACCAGTGCCTTCCCCTCCTCCGTCCACTTTCCACTCCTGAAGCAAATTTACAAGGGCTCTAAAATGTCCTGCTCCAGGGCATCAGCCAACTGCTAATGGCTGGGGATTGGGAAAGACATTTCCTCTGCGCGAGAAAGATTGCATAAGCGCTTATTAAGGCAGCTCCTGGCGTCTTCGTCTAAAGCATCTGGTTTGGGGCATGGCTGGAGACGAACTGCTGGATCAGGATGGGATAGAGCTGGGCTTGGTGCTTCCAGCTTTCCCTTCATCTGGTGCAGGTTCAGGTCATCTCCTGTGTGCTGGTGCTGAAAAGGGAGGTGGGTCATGACATGAGATGTGTCTTTCTCGCCCTCCCTCTGCTGTCATAGAATCATAGTATGGTAGGGGTTGGAAGGGACCTCCAGAGATCATGGAGTCCAACACCTCTGCAAAGCAGGACCACTTAGGGTAGGTCACAGAATAATGTGTCCAGGCAGGATTTCAAGATCTCCACTCTGCATCTCATCCTGATGATGGCACCGTGAGGACTTGGCTTCACACTTTCTACTCTGATGGTTTTAGCTTTGCAGTGTGCAGCAGGAGGCACCACTTTTGCTCAGGGCCCTTCCCATCCCAGGTACCACAGTGCCCACAAGGCATTATGCACAAGGAATTTCTCCATATTTGGTCATGCTGCCATCCCACCTTCCCTGAAAGAGAGGCTTCCCTCCCGCTTCATTGGCGCTGTGCCTGGTGCAGGGTCTGACCTGGCTCACTGGCTGGGCTCCTCCTGTTCTGCACCATGTTTGCCTGACGTTGCAGGTGATTGGCTTTGTGGTGGGAGAAGGCTGGTGACAGTGGTGCAGGTATCAAAAGGGATGGGGATGCTCTGGTGTGGCTCTGCTGTGCCACGGGCTTAGCATGATGCACTAGCACCAGCGAGCAGCTGCAGCCAGGGAGCAGCCCACATTTCCCTGTGGTGGGACTATGTTCCTGTATCAACACTTCCCACCCTTCCTCTCTGTGCAGATCCACCCTGGGGTTTTTTAATTATTTTGTCTGCAAGTTTTCCGGGGCAGTTCCAGTTCTCATCACTCAGTGCCTTGTGCCAGGTCTGGCTCTGCCTTCCCAGTTCTGCCAGGGCAGGAGGGTAAAGACAGTTATCATTGCCTTTAAATACCTTAGCATCCTCACCATCCTTAACTCTCCCAAAATCTCAGGGTTCCTCTCTCTCTGGGTGCAGGAGCTTGTCAGTTGATTTCCCCCAGGAGGTCCATGCAGCCACCAGACTGGCCATCAGGTTACAGCCAGAGTCACAAGGATGGATTTGTCAAGGCTGGGTTTGTTTTCTGCAGAATGAAGTGGTTTTAAGAATTAACAAGCGTCTGTAAGAGTATTTTTTTTTTAACTGAAAATTATTTGGGGGCTGAGGGTTTTAAATATTTTTAGTGCTTTTTTCCAGCCTTTTCCCCTTGTTTTATAAATGGGAGGTGGCAGAAGCAGGATCGGGGCTGCAACTGTTTTCCTTTTTAGGATGCAAGTTTTGGGACATGGAGATAATGTAGAGCTGGGAGTCAGTTATTTGTGTGGCTTCCTTAGGTTTTGTTTTACAGACCCCTAAAATAACCTGGGGAGAAGAGGAAGAAACCTGGAGACCCCCCAAGGCAGTTGTTTCTTTAGTTAAAAACAACATTTTCACATGGAGAGTCGCTGCTAGCTTCAGGCTGTATCCAATCCTCTGCCTCATTTGCTGGAGGCTCTCTTGCTGGAGCCCCCATCTGCTGGCTCTGGAACATGCTCCTGAAATGCACAATCCCAAACGCAATGCAGAGCTGGGCTGGGGGACACCCTCTGATGATGCCTGCCACCCTCTGATGCCTGCCACTCTCTGATACCTGACACCCTCTGTCCTTTTATCCAGCAGTGATGTGCTCTGAGTGTGGGTGCTTTGGTGCTAAAAAACATCTTTTTGATTAAATGTATTTTGGGCTCAGTTTTATGAAAGCTACCTCAGTTTCACTCCCCATTATCCAGGCAGGTCCTGGATTTTGGGTTCAAGGTGCTCTTTGCCTCTCCAGGGCTTGCTATCCTCCACCCCAAGCTAGGATCTAGCAGAGCTGTATGAGTGCTTCCAGGGCACCCACGGGCATGGGAGGTGGTGAGGATATTTTAAAGGAGAAAATCTCAGATGCATTGGCTGTCCTATTGTCCATGTGGTCCACCATGGACATTGCCCAGCCTTGCTTTCAGGAAGTCACGAGATGGGGATGTGGTGTGAAAAGTGAATCCAGACCTGCATAGAATAATGACTTTACTTGTTGTATGTCAATATATGACTCCTCCTAACATGCTCTGGAGTCAAAAAGACTGTTTGAAATGGAGCTTATTGGAAGGAAAGAAAGAAGAAAAAAAAAAAGGCAAAAAGGCTCCTGTAAAAATGCCGATCCCTCCCTAATTCTGAAACAAAATAGTTTGCTTTGAGCTGAAGACATTTCTGCTTTTGGCTCCTCGTTTCCCAAGAAGAGCAGTGAACATGAAGGAAAAAAACAAGCCTTCTCCATTAAAACACACTTAAGTGAAACTCCAGTTTTCTCTTAAACTTTGCTTTGGAAACATTTGGAGCAGCTTCGTGTGAACCACTTCTGCCCTTTGAGAAGCCATTAAAATAAAAACAACCCAACCCAACATTGCCATTTCTGCAGGAAGCATCTTGTTTGGACCAAAAAAAATTTTTTTTAAATTGTTTTGCACCATAAATCCAAATCCAAAAGCTCTCAGGGAAGCTTTATGAAATCCACCTAGCGGTGCTGGTGGTGGAGCAGCACTGGGGATGTTTTGGAGGACATGACTGAAGCTGGTGGGTGCTGGTGAAGTGAGACCCACTGGGTATCCCAGGCAAGACCCACTGGTTATCCCAGTGAAGTATCTCCTGCTTCAGCACAATGCAGTTTCCAAGCAGGATGAATGCTTGCAGAGTGCACATTTTGACATATTGTGAAGCAGCAGTTGGCCCTGCCAGCCCAAGGGTGCTCACAGGAGTGAGCTAGGGCAAACTCAGAGTAGGAGTCAGGGATGCTCACCTCAGGACAAGCAAAAAAACCCTCCCCAAGGAGGTGTCAAGGTTCTTGATAAAGTCCTTTCCTAACTCCGTGTTACACCTAAAGCACAGGGAAAAAAAAAAATCATGGTAATTTTTAAGGTAGAAATAGACACACCAGTAATCCTGATATAATATTTAAACATATATATAAAAAATATAAATATGTGTGTATGTGGTGTGTGTATGTATACGGTGCTGCTTTTCCTGTTAGTGGCATTGAACTGCAATTTAGACACAAATATTTCTATCCCAGGGTTTTTTAGCAGCGGATTTTTGACATGCAGCTCCCCCTCTTTTGCAGCAAGCCCAGCCTGGTGAGACCTTGCTGGAGTGCCCAGCCTGACTCCTGTGGAGTTCATCAAAAAATATTACTCATGGATTTGTGCAAACATGCCAGTTTATAAGGGGAACTGAGATCTCTCTGAACAAGCTCTCCTCCTTGCTGTGACTCTGCAGGAGGGAGCTGTCTCAGCCTCACCCACTCTGTGTGGCACTAGGATCGGATAATCAAGGTTCTTTGCAGCCAGGTGACAGCAAGCACCCACTGCCATGTCCTCACCACCCTGAGGGATGCTGCAGCCACTGCTTTCCTCAGGAGGGGACGAGCAGAGAAGGGGTCACACTGCTGTGAAACTGCAGTTTTAGAGGGTGGTTGTTGTTTTGTTGGAGCAAAATGGCAAGAAATATCTTGCCTGAAGATGACAGGCTTAATTTGCTGTGTCATTAACCAGAGCCGAAACTCTAGCTGGGCTGGGTCTCCTGTGGGCAGCACTCTTGCTTCCCTCACTGCAGCTGATCTTTCTCTGATTCTGGCAGATAAAGGCCGTTGTGGATGCATTTTCTTTACTCAGACCTTGTTTTTCCTCACATGGATGTTATTATTTAGTGTATGGGATGAAGAAGGTGTTTCTCTCTTCTCACACACATCCACAGTGGGTGAAGGTCCCCCCCATAATGTTCTTTCTTCCTAGCACACTCGAGCTGAGCCATGTATATGCAAAAGGTTCAAATAAGCACAGAGCACGACCCTCAGGAAGCATCCCTTCTCTCCAGGTGAAGAACTCCTGTGTCTGAGCTGGCCACAGCCTACAAATGTCATGGAAACGACATTCTATAAAAGAAGCCACAGAATCTGACCCAGGGGTGGTGTAGTGAGGCTGGTGCAAGCTGCGGATGGGCAGTGATACCAGGAAGATCCACAAAAGCCCCATAACCACCCATCTATTGGTCCCAGCTGCGGCTGCAATCCACATTCCCAGTTAAAATCAGCCGCTGAGACCCAAACGCGCTGCGTGTGGAGAGCAGCTCCCATCTGGGCGAGCTGGGCTGCAGGGTTTGGCCATGTCGGTGGCTCAGCTGGGATTACAGGCACCAGCACGTCGACACAAACCACGTTTTTCATGGAGCAGAGTTGTTCTTGGTTGTGAGCAGCCCTTGTGTCTGTGAGCAGAGAGCTGGGGCTGCAGCGGAGCCGAGCGCGGAGCCGAGCGTGCCGCTTGCCTGCGCCAGGCTCAGAGCACGGTAGGAAAAAATACCGCAACAGGCAAAGCATCTCCCATTCGCCCCTAAGCTCCAGCTCTTCCTGTGCTGATAACGAGCCCAGTAAATCTCCCTACAACAGTGAGACATTTTTTTGCCCCCCTCTCTTGCCCTCGCAGCGGTGCCGTCGTCAGAGAGGGCTGGTTGTGGGAGCTGTGGTGGAGCTGCTCTGCTCACCGCTCCGCAGAGAAATAACCTAAAGCAGTGCAGCCCCCTGAGAATCCCAGCTGGCTCTGGAGGCCTTCAAGCCCTGCCTTGTGGTGTGGGAAGGAATCTGGGTGCAGGCAGGAGCTGTCTCCTCTCTAATTGCCCCCCTGGAGCCCTATGGCTGAGCCACTTGCTGATATCTTAGGCCATCGCAGCTGGTGTCGGGCTGGCTCAGGTGAGATGCAGACTGATACAGCCCCTCTGCCCTGAACTGGTGCAGGGCAGGAGAGTGGGAGGAAAATTCAGAGTATACATGTCCAAAGCCTCCCTCTTCTTAGTGTTTTAGCTGAGATAGAGAACTTGGGCAACAAGCAGGCTCCCATCAGTAGACCGGTGCACAGCCCTGAACTATAAGAAGCCACATACTAGATGTGGCTCATGGCTCATGGCTGGGTGCATGGCACTGACCTGGGAGAGGTTGAGCCTGATCAAACCTACGTGGGATGTGATGTTCCTGCTCTAAAAAAGCAGCTCTGTGTATCCTTGGCAGCAGGATGGGATTTTCATAATACAGGAGTCCAGGTGGGACCACAGGGCTAATGACTTCCCATGCAGGAGATGGCCACAACACCATCTCCCAGTTTCTCTCTCATGGGTGACAAAGAGCCAGGACTCCATTTTTGTCCCACCATTCTGCTGTCCCCTCCACACAGCCAGGCTCCTACTCCCAAATCACCTGTAACAAATACCACCATGCCATGGCTGAGCTACTGCCCTGTCGGGACCTTCTTCCCTCCTGCACCAGCAAACACTGTTGGTTTTCCTCTTCCTCTTCCAAATCCTTCATAAATTTCCCATTGCTGGCTCCACTAACGCCATGTTCCCATTAAACTTTGCAGGCTGATTGCATCTGTCAGTGTCACTGTCTGGGGCTGGAATGTGTCACCCTACTCCAGAGGAGTCATTTATTTAGCTGGAGCAGAGCATTTCAGGACAAAGCGCTGGGTTGGATCACGGTGGGACAGTTTTCCTGTGGTGGCAAGCACCAATCCATCTCATGCAGCAGGAGGAAAGAGTTGCTGCTGCATTCTTTCCTATTTATTTTTCCTAAACAGAGGGCTGAGGAGTGCGAGAGTCGCCTACCAGCAGCATCCTGCACTTTTGCTGGAGTGTCCTAAGGAAAGGAAGTTTGCTTAAAATGTCTCCAAAACCCATGAGTCTGGAGCAGACTGTTTTTATCACCCTCCCTGTCCTGCCTCACTGTCTCTATAGGGACTCTTGAGATGCCCAACTGGCAGCAAGGGTAGCCCCATGACTGAGTGTACTTCAGGGACCCTGCTGTGTGGTGGCAAGGGCTGGGGCTTATAGTGTCTGGGATGTTCAGAGTGGTGGAGGAGACACACACAACTGCATCCCAACACACCTCGTCCTGCAACATGGGTAGGGTAGTGCTGGTTGTGACAGTATGGTGACAGTGGGGACCAGCCAGCTTTGGCATCCACACCATGCACAGCAGGTTCCTAATGCTGGGAAGGGTCTCTCTTGTAGGTATTAAAAGTGACAATGAGGCATTCAGGGGGGAAATATAAAAGGGTGCCTGCTCTCGTCACCTGTGTAAGCGTGCAGCTCCATCCAGGGCCCCCAAGTGCTGGAAAATACTCTATCCTGACTCTGTCACCTCCCATCCCTACCTGATGAGAGCTCATCCCTGCAATGGCAGGGATGTGTGTTTGGGGATGTGTGTGGAGTGATGGAGATGAGGAGCTGAAGGGATGGCTGATCACTGCAAAGACAGACTCCTTCTGGACCAGCTGTGCAGCAGGAGAAAGGCAACCTCAGCTGCCTGCACTTGGGTACTACCATGCCACTGGTAACAGGTCCGGTGTTTTTTCCCAGCTACCTGTGCTAATGTCCTTGGGGGGACACTCAGATGTGTTGACGAGCGCCTCTCCTCAGGGTGCTGCCCGGTGACCTGCACATGGTAGGGGTGGAAGAGACAGTCAGTCTGTATTGCTTTGTTTATAAGAACATATTTGCAGTGATTGATGTCCGAGCTGGGGAAGTATGCTCGCAAGTGAGACTTTAAAACATGAATCAAGCAATGTTTGGAATACGTGCGCTGCTCTGTCAAACATTTCTCGGCGTTTGGAGTCTGCAAAGCCTGCGCGTCCAGAGGTACCAGTGCCTGCGCGGAGGTGTCTGGAGGAAAGCGTCCGCCCCGCTGCCAGGGGGAGCGCAGGCATCCTTCAGCCTCGGCACCTCCTCTCCACGCAAAGAGGCTGCCGGGAACGGGTTAGGGTTTGCACCCGCAGCCACTCTGCCGAGGGGTGCGTGCAGAGGTGTCCCGTTAAGCGCCGTCCATCATGGGACATTCCTTTACAGGACGCTCCTTACTGCTAAATTGTCCCCCGGGGCTGCCGAGGAATGAGAGCAGCCCTGGAGGACAGAGTCGGCTTTCAGGCTTCCTTCCCTTCAAGATAACCCTGCTGCCCGTGGAGAGAAGAAAGGTCTGGAAGGGGCGGGCTGTACCCAGATGTTCACTAAGTGCATTAAGACCCTCAGCCAGAGAAGCACATGCTTCAGGTTAAGTCCCTGAGCAGTCCCAGCTGCAGCACTATTAATGAAGTCTTCAGTTCATCTCTTGCTGAATGCCCTTCCTGATAAGGGCTGGAGTGGTTTATATGGAACAGGAAATCTTTTCAGGGTTTCTCTTTTTGTGTCCTCCTTGGGAAGAGCTCACTGGGCATACCTCTGTACTGGCATCACTACTGCCATGCTATCTCCATTGCCCATGGGCTTCCCCAGTTAAGGGAACCTCCCACACCAGTCGTGCAGGGGTCTTAGATCTGGTCCCACATTTTCTGGAGCTCTGCTTTCTCCTCCATTCATAGGGGTATTGCCCCTTCCCATTGCCCATAGAGTGGAGCTGGACATAGCCCATCTCACCAGAAGCAGCTTCACTGCCAGCTCTTGGGACACATCTGCCCCATCCCAGTTTCTCCAGGTCTCAGGGGACACCTTGTCCACCACTTCACCAGAGAAGTTCCAGCCCTGTCAGCTGAGTTGGGCAATGCCTTCAGCCTCAGAGACACACACACACACATGACCCAACAGCACCAGGTGACACACCACGCTCAGGGGACCATCCTCGCCCCAGCAAACTGTCTAGGGGAGCAAATACCTGGGGTGATGCCAAACTCGCCCTTCCTTGGAAAGGGATGGGTTGCAGACAGTCTCAGGGGCGTGGGTGCCAGTTGGCTGCCATTCACTAGCCATAAACGATGTTTCCAGCCCTAGACTGGGTGAGGACATTTGGGTTGAGAGGAACACCAGAAACTGGGCATCTCTCCAGGACAGGCAGACCTTCCTCTTCCAGGCTGTCTGCCCACTGTTGCCTGTGGGGACAGTGGGTCTGCCTGTCTCATTCCTCCACCCAGCTTTTATTTATTTATTTTCCCTAGGAACCCCAAGAAAATCACTACAAAGATATTTTTGATCAACGAAAACGAGAAAGACCTTTACTCCTCCACCCAAGCACACCACCCTTGTGCGAAGTCTCTTTAACTGCATGCATGGAAAATGCATCCCGTGAGCAGATCCCCTTCTCTCACGGGTCCCCTTTCGTTGCTTTTTAGCACAAGGGAGATTTATTCACTCTGTGGGCATTTTTAAAGGGTATTTTCTTTATAGCTGGGCTTCTCCTGCTTAGGAGAGATTAGGAGATCGTATTTCATGGCTTGTCGTGGATCCCCTTCCTGAAGCTCTAATGAACTATGGATGAGTGACCGTGGTAATCCAGTCTGAAGGAGCTCGTTAAAGTTGCTGAGTCCATTACAATAACTGGCTACATCTGATCAGATTACTTCTTTAAATCGCTGATTCTACTGGTGTAGGAGGGCCTGCTCATACCCCAGTGTGGACAGCAGGGGCTTGGCTCTGAGCTCCATGAGTGCCAAGCTCTCTCCTTGTGCATCGCTAACAAGGCACTATTCAATGAACTCACATTGCAGGAAGGCCACAGGATTTCCATTCACTGCTTCACTTGGCCAACCCCAGACAGAGTAGGCAACTTCACATCGTGCTGTTGTCAAGTGATTGGTACAAAAAAATGACCCAGCCATCTCTTGATTAGGGGATAGTGCTGGCAAGCGTCTACCTGGGGCCAAATTCAGCCCAAGTCCATGTGAATCTCACCAGAGGTTCTAGCTCCATGCCCTTTGAAGAGCAGCCTGTATCAGCTTCCTGCCACCTATCTCATCCTACACTCACCAGTGTGGCATCATGCTCTCCTCGTGGCATGGCCCAGAGCTGGAGCATGGAGCCTAGCTTCATGTCCTGGTGAAATGGGACCCCACACACCAGTAAAATGATGGCAACCCCACTGGCAGCAGGGGTCTGCTGTTCCACCCCACACCAAGGTGGTCTTCCCGACCCCTGCCCGCATCCCTTCCTTATTGAAAGCAGAAGCCTTGCAAATATCCAGGGTGGGAAGAGGAGGGGAAAGGCCAGATCCATCTGCAAAAACACAGGCAGAAATGTTTCTTTGTCTTGGGAAGTGTCAGCGAAAAGAAATTCCCTTTGAGGATAGGTTTATGTTTGCAAGACTTCAAACCCCTCATCTGGACAATAACAGCTTCTGTCTAAGGGATTCAGGCCCGTAAGGTATTGGCCAAGCCTGGAGTATTAGACATTAGGACAGTAATTAGGGCTCTGGTGCTGATAAGAGTGCAGACCTCAACCACCTTCTGCTCTGCTCATGCCAGAGGAGTGAGTGTGCACCACAATCAGCAGTTTCAGGGCTCTCAGCAGCGCAGCAGCACTGGGGGATGTAAATAATTCACGGTCTGGCTGAGCCAGGGCTCTCTATTACCAACATATCGGTGAGCCCTGGCAGGAGGAGTGGTTAGTGCAGCCACTGAGCCCAGAGACCACTCAGCAGCAGCAGCCCACACTCAGGAAAAAGTGGCATGCGCTCAGCAGTGGTGACAAACAGGTCCCCCCTGGCAGCGTGGTGTAAACCTGACTTAGTATGGTGGCAGGAAGATGACTTTCTCTTGTCTTGGCTGTCCATGCCACTCCAAAACCCAGCAGCAGCTGCTTAGCCATGCTGTAGGATACCAGCTCCTGCCAGAATCAAGAACAAAACCAGCTGGATTCTGGGATTTAAATCTGCCAGCCCTGAGGAGACTGATCTCTGCCTTTGCTGCCAGCTTAGTCCACTGGCAAGGAGCCCCAGGGCAGGCAAAGGTGGTCATGCTCATGCCATGCAGCCCCAGGTTGCAGAAGAGGAGAGTGATGCCCAGAGGCCGCCAGGGACTTCTGATCATCTCATTAACTCATGGGAACGGCAGAAAATAATTGCTCGTGGCTCAATGCAGTCCATCTGTGTGGGATTTTCTCCATAATAAGTGCATACAGCCTGGTTTTAATGTTTTTCAACTTTTTAAAAACCGAAACATTTCCTAATGCCGAAACCTGGGCAGAAATCAGTTCCAGCCCCGGGGGCAGGGGCGGGATTTAGAGGCACAAGTCTCAGGCTGACTTTTAAAGAGGTTTCGTACAAACTGTCCTGCCATAATGCTTGTGTAATTGATGCTTTTGAGTACTCCGAGGAGGCCGAGGTCCTCTGAGAGTTTGAAAGTATGTTTTACAGTATTTTCTGATGTGATACATAAAAAACCCCTAATCATGAGTCAGGCAAGCAAAGCTCCTGAGACCGACTGAAAATTATTTGCACGCACACACACACACACACACACACACACGCCCCTTTTTAAGTGATGGCACTTAAAGTTAAAGCTTTTCAAAATGTTGGGGTGTTTGAGCAAAAGTTGATTTTTTCACAGTTACAGATCTCTGCTAGTTTTGGTGTAAAACCTGCCCTGCAGCCAGCTGGGTGAGGCTGGGCTGTGGTCTGCTGCAGAAGTCTTGGAAGCAGCAGATGATTTGTCTGATTTTAGTGCAAGATGCTGTTTGAAACTTAATTCTGGCCAAGCAACAAGTGACTGTGGGGAATCTGGGTCATCATGTGTGATGAAGTGATGTGCTTGGTCCTTTCCAGGGTCTGATTTTCAGTCCATGTGAGCCAAGCAGATAACTGAAGGAGTTTCTGAGATTAAGAGATCTTCACAGGCATTTTGCACACACACAGACACATAAACACACACAGAAACACACAGACACACACAGAGACACATACGGACAGACACACACACACTTGTTAAAGGCAGCTCTATTAAAGTGTCACTCTGACCTCTGTCAAAAATCTGTCCTAATCTTTTCCTCACATGGTGAAATGCTGGGCATTTATTGCAGCTTTGCTCTGCCACCTTCCCCCCACCCACTAAAAATGGTGCATGGGGATGCACATTCTGCCCACCTCACAGCTCAGCCCCACCACCAGCAGCCCCAGTCCCTGTCCTATCTGGTAGCTGGGGAGGGCAGGAGCTATAACCCTCCAAATTCCCTTATCAGGTTTGCATGCTTAATCCCTTTTCTAAGTGGTGCTGAGTGAACTGACTTCTTTTCCTGGAGCATTGTTAGGGTAGGAGCAATGTACCCCACAAGGATTCTGGGGGCCCTTTCCCAGGCCCCTCCATGCCTGAACCATGTGAGGCTGTCAAATCCTGGCAGCAGCCAGCCCTGGTGATTTTGTCCTGACTTTTCATCTTGGGACTGTCTCCATGAGACAAAGCAAGCCCCAGCCCTTCTTGTTCCCACTATCTTCCCCATGCCAGGGCTCACATGGGCATAGAAATGCCCACTCCAAGAACCCCTCAACAATGTGGGCTCATCAGGACAACCAGGAGCTATTTTGGGGAGGGTATTTTTCTGGGCCTTCATTGGAAGGTTTGAACACCACAGGAGACTGAATCTGGCCCGAAGCATTTCAAATATGCCTGCCATGGGCTGGAGTGCAGAGCCTGCCTTAAGTGGGCAAGGGATTTAGTAATCACAACCTCCCTTTGTCCTGCCAAGGGCACGGGAGCATGACTTTGGCCACTACAAAATCCTTGCTGGAGGATGAACATTGCACAGTTTTCCACTTACCCCTGAAGCCTGCAGTGGGAAACCAGGGCTGAGCTTGAGCTGCCGCACCTGCCCTGGTTGTGATTTGCATGGTGGGGAGCTTGTGGGGTTTACCATGGGTTGTTTGGGTGATAATGTCCTGGGAAAAACTATTGTGATTAGTGATACTCCAAGAGAGAGATGCAGCAAATGGCAAAAGTGGATTTTGGGGGAGCTGGTGCAGTGCTGCAGCACCACAACGTTCCTGGGGGCTCTTCCAACAAGGCAGAGAAGTAGCTGGCACCAAGCTGAGCCCTGTGTTCTGGGAACTGCCACCAGACCCAAGAGTTTCCTTTTACCCCACACTTACTGAGTGGTCTGGGTTTCAGAGCTCTCCCCAGAAATATACGACAGGGAAACATGGTAATATAGGTGCAGGAAAGGTATTGAGGGATTTCATTTAAAGGCTGCAATGTGTTTTGAGTGATCTCAGTAGTTTTGGTTCGGTTTTATTCTGGAGGAGACACTTTCTGGCCTTTAACAATTTTTGCTTAACCCCTTCAAGTGACAGAAAGTCACTTTAGGGTGGAGAGGAAATATCACCCAAGTAATGTTTTAAGATGGCACTTGGCCTGTCTCAGCTTGGACCCCAGATATGGCTCTACCCTCACCTGAGCTGTTCAGAGCCTGAGTGGAATTTATAAATAATTTTTTTTACCTCTTAATTTACACTTTTTGTTTTCTCCCACTATGTTTTTGTTGTTGATGGGTGAGGCCAATTTGGGCCATGCAAATGAAGAGTGGCAGTGGGATTTTCCCCTAAAGGGGACTCTATGAGCACTGATGTATCCAGCACAGCCTGGCCAGCCCCCACAGTAAGGGGAAACACTAGGAACAAGGCGATCCATTGTGGAAAGGGGGTGACGTTGCTGGAAATGGGTGACATGTGCTGGGAAAGGTGTGATGCATTCCAGGGTGGGATGACACACTGAAAATGGGTTAACACACACCAGGGTACTAGAGGCACACATGCTAGGAAGAGTGTGGCACACATCAGGAACAGGTGACACTTTCAGGGAAGGGGGTGACAGATATCAAGAAAGGAATTGTCTGTCTACAGCTACCTGAAGGGACATTGTGGAGAGGCTGCTGCTGGGCTCTGCTCACAGGTAATTTGAGACAGAACAAGGGGGAATGGCCTCCAGCTGAGGCTGGGGAGGTTTAATTTGGACATTAGGAAAAAGGTTTTCACAGAGAGAGTGGTCAGGGACTGGAATGAGCTGCCCAGGGAGGTGGTGGAGTCCCCAACCCTGGATGTGTTTAAGGGTGGTTTGGATGCGGTGCTTAGGGCTATGGTTTAAGGTGAATCTTGTAGAGTAGGGTTATAGGTTGGACTTGGTGATCCTGAGGGACTTTGCCAGCCTGCATGTTTCTGTGATTCTGTGACTCTGAATTACAAATTATGGACACTGAGAAGGGGCTGACCCACTGGGAAGGGAGTAATCCATTGGGAGCGAGGGTGACCCATGCCAGGAAGGAAGAGACTGCTACCAGAAGAGCAGGGCAGGTCAAGTGCCAGCCCAACATCAGCAGGTGGCCTGGGGCAGCCAGGACAGCGTTGGTAAGGAGAAGCTTGGCTGGATTCTGCAGTTTCAGGCCAGCTTGGCTGTCACACATGTGCCCATGCGTGGAGCAGTGCTGACACAGAGCGAGGCACTTCTCTGCCCGGCAGTAGTGCCCACCGTTGGTGCTCCAGCCGTGGCTAACGTCCTTTCACCATGTATTATACAAATAATATAAATAACTCCTCCTCGGACTTCAAACATGCCACTTCAGATGTATGGTGGGAGATTACAGAGTTTGTTAAAGCTCAGGTCTTCAATCATCCAGGCAGCTTCGAAGCTGCTCACTAAAATACAGATCAATGCTTCAATTTTATGGGAGGCCTGTCCCATGTGACCAGACTCAAATCCCTTATTTTATGGCTTGCTTATACATTCCTGGTGAAAAATGGTTTACATTTTGGGCCCCGGGAGCTCTCCTAAATCAGCTGCCAGGTTTTTGCAGCTGGTAGTAAAGGGAAGCGCTGTCATCGGGCTGCCCGGAGGTGAACAAACGAGCCGCCACGCACAGGACTGACGGCTCACCCCCAGCCCTGCGCCAGCTCCCTGCCTGCTACTGTGGCAAGGGCACCGCTCCAGCCAGGGGACACCCGACGTGGCACCCAGGCAGCGGCACTGGCCCTATAGCAGCATCTCCTGTGGGAGACGCCAAAACTTGAGGGCTCTGGAGACATGCGGATGAAAGGGTTAATCCCGGCTGGTCGGCTGGAGAGGAGAGGGATGCTAATCCCCCGGCTCTGGCCGCCGCTAATTATTTGCTGATTCAGCTGCCTAGCTGAGCCCAGCCCCTCAGCGGGGCCTTGGCCCATGCCTGCTGTCAGCGCTGGGGCTGCTCGGCTCTGGCTGTCGCCTGTTTTCTCTCAGGAGGCAGATCCGAGCTTGGTGCCTGAGCTTTGGTTACTGCCGGCAGCAGTGTGTTGCAAGAAGGGAAACTGGGGCATGAGTTATCCCTGGGCAGACGTCAATGATTTGTGGTTTCATGCTTTCTCATCTTTCTGCAGAGCTTCATCTCTTCCTTTCACCAGTGAGCAAGAGAAGGACCTCGAACATGGTGAGGACCAGTGCCACTGCCCATCGTGATGGCTCGGGGACCACAGGCACATGCTACAGTGGCAGAACCCAGCAGCACATTCCCACCTTTGCTGACTGCATCACCTTCTCTCCTTTAATGAGCACAAAAAGCTTCCACTGATTCCCATCAGCAAAGCCCCTTGAGATTACCACTAACGAAGTCCCCTCCAAAGTCCATAAACCCCACATTGTTGGCTGCCACCTTGCCTGGGCAGCTTCAGCTTTGAGTTATGGCCAGGCCACTCAGCTCTCACCAGCCAAGCAGAGCTCACAGTCAGTAGCAGGCGGTAGCTGTAACTTTGTGCCTGCACAAACACCTCCTTGCCCTGCTTCCTTCCCAACAGTGCAGCTGCTTTGCTGGAGAAGGGACCTTTGGGCTGTGGCCAGCAGAGGTGGAAGGAGCTGGAAGAATGAAGGCAGGAACTTGGTTGTGCTGGTGGGACCATGAACCCAAGTGAACCATAAGCAGTGTCTGGAAGTGGTGTTGTGGGAAGGGAGGATGACTGAGCCCATGGGACACACAGTTTTTCCCTCCTGTTGCTTGCTACTGAGGATCTTGGCATGGGAGCAGAAGGCCCCACAAAGAGATCTCATCAAGCCCACTCCCCAGCTGTCCTGCATGAGATGGTTTGTCTCCTAATGGGTTTACCACAAGTTTTCCCCTGGAGCGATCGTTCTCCCAGCCCAGCAGCTAAAACTGGCCCTACAGAGAGTGTGTTGCCCCCAGCAAGCCCCAAAGCAGAGCAGAGCTGCTGCTTCCTGATCCAGCTGTCTGTACAGCACCCATGTCTGTGACAGGATGGCTGGATGAGATGGGTCTGAAATCCATCTGGGCTGAGTTCCTCCAGCTTGTGCCTAAGTGAACTTCAGTGGTACCCAGGCAGCACCTTGAGAAAATCCATCTCCTCTTATTGAGGTACCCAAACGAAGATAAAACCAACCTCTTGCTCCTGACCTCACAGTGTTGGGATGTTGGTCTCCTGTGCCAGGCATGGCTAGGCAGGGTTCTCTGTCCCCCACTTTGGTAACAGCCAGGGCAAGGCTTCAGTGAAATGCCAGGTGTTTATTAAGCAAGGCAGAATTTCCATCTTGAGGAAAGCAGACAGCATCCTCCTGCTTCCAGCTCTTTCAGGGATGGTTGGGATTTTTCTTCCTGTTGCAAATGGTAGCTTCATAAAGTTGGGAAAAAAAAGAAGAAGAAGAAGAAGAAGGAGGAGGAGAAAAAAAAGGCATATTCATCTCTCTTTGAAAAATGTTGTAAATAAATCACTTCACTCCTAGGGATAAGCTCTGCCTTTTCTCTGCGGTTGACTCCTGCCAGTGCTAATTGGAGCCAATAGGCACATCATGAGAGGAGCAACCCCCTTTACAGGCAACACTTCAGCCTGGCGAGCATGTTTACAGCCTTATTTCAAAGCCTTAAGGAGGAGGGATCTGTCATAAACCCTGGCACCTTTTGCTGAGCAAACAGTGCTGCTAGAATATTTAAAATCCCAGTGTTTGAGTGGAGAAATATAGAAAACACATGTGTTTCCATGCTGCTGCTCAGGGCTGGATTTGTGGCAATGCAGCACAGCCAGGGAGCCTGGCAGGTCTTAAGGTTACAAAGAGCCATCCCTGAAAGAGATGAGAGACTGGTACCTGAGGACACTAACAGGTCTGACTGACCCTGAGGACCCCCTGGGATCCCCACGCTCTTTATGTGGGGGATACAGGCTCATTGTAGTGCTCAGGGATACATATTCCCTATGTTGTGCTTCTCCTGAAATGTGCTCTCCGACTTTGAAAACAATGATTTGGAAGAAAAACACCTTTCCCAGTCAATAAAAGAGTTTGGTGTTGGTTTAGTGTGTTACAGAAATACCTAGGGAAAAAGGTAGAAAGTAGTAAAAGATGTTTTTATGATTATTTTTATCTGAAGAAAATAAGGAGAGGTCTCCTGCATTAAAGACATCAGTGAGGTTTACAAGGAGTGCACAGGGCAGGGCTTTGGGAACAGGTGAAGGACCCATGCTCAGGGTATGGGATGGGGTGACCACAGCCCCTCAGGCTGGAGGAGCAGCAGGACTGGCTTCAGGGAGTGCCCCCTGCTCAGCACAGGTGTCTTGTCTGTAACACTTGGCCACAAACTAAGTGCAAATAATCAGCAATAAATCAGCTCTTCCTTGTGCAGACCCCCCTGATGGTGCCCTTTGCCAACCTCCCCCTGCACAGTAGCCAGCGGTGCAATTTCCCATCCTCAGCAGAGTTAGAACCAATCTGTCCCAGCAGGTTAGGGAGTGGGAGGTTGGCAGGACTCCAACAGGGACACGGTGATGCCACAAGGCTTCCCCCAAAGATGAATGCCTGCCAGTTTTCTTAATCCAACCACTTTGGAAAAATTGTTTGTTCTCATCCTGTTTGAAACGGCTTCAAAGTGGCTCCAGTCTAGACTGTGCCAAGATAAATTACAAACCTAAAGCACTGATATAAACCATGGAGGAAGGAGTCATTTGCTCTGATGTAATTAAAACAAGGTATCATAATGTATGTAAGTATGTATATCTGCAGGCATACTCTCTCCTGGCAGGGCAGCAGAGAAGGCACAGGATACTGCCAGCCTATTCCCAGCAAAGACCAGACCACCTCCAGTGGGGTGGGGGCTCCTGCTTCCTTTAAAAAGGGGTTGAGCAGAGACACCACTCCCCCAGCACTTGACAGCCAGTCAGGCTGTGGCAGGCACCTTTGACATCACTGCCTCTGGTATGAAAGGCGAAGAGGCTGAGCTCTGCTGCAGATGGGTGGCAGCAACCAGTGGTTGCCAATGTCCATGATTCTGGTGCACGATCATGCCTATGATCTTGGTGCTTGGTGGTTGCTTGTGACTGTGGTCCTGGTACATGGTGATTGGTGCCTGTGTGAAGGGCTGGTGTGTAGTGTCATTGCTGGAAACAATGGGGAGGACTCTGGAAGGGTGGCAGCATGCTAAAGGCACCCAAGCCATAGCCATGTCAGGAAGAGAAAGGCAGAAGAAGGGCTGCCCAAGTGCAAGAAATGGAGCAGGGAGTGTGGGTACTTCAGCATCAGAATGCCTTTCACCACATTACATATGATAGGACTCTTCCTCCACACCTCCTGTGAGGGCAGCTGAGCAAAAGAGCCTTTTCTGCACAAAAGATAGAGGGTGAAATAAACACTTACTCCTTCACCTCGAATAGATCTGATGTGTGATGAACTAGGTTTTCAAAAAACAAAACAAAACAAAACCCAACAAAACCCCAACACCCCTCCCAAAAAAAACCCCCAGACAACCCAAACAAACAAACAAACAAAAAAACTCACAACACCCTCCCCAAAAAAACCCAAACAAACAAAACCCACAAAAAGAACCCCAAAAAACCCACCACCACCAAAACCAACCAAACCAGGTAATATCTTCACTTTTAATTCAATTAAATACAGCTCCAATGAAGTCGATGGGGATCTCCTTATGCTTAAATCTCCCCTCATTTATGGAAAGTGAGGAGAGGGAAGAGAAAGGAAATGGAAAAAACAGGCTCTTAAATCTGGGGAGAAGGAAAATCAAATTAAAATAAGATAAAAAATTCTAAATTTGAGTCATTTTGTTGACAAATAAATACAAGAGTTCTTGATCAATAATGCTTGTATAGATACAAGACATTTTTTTAAGCATTAATGGCCATTGATTTTTCAACATGACTTGGCAGACAGACAAAGCTCCATGAAATCTAATCCTATAAGGAGAAAAAGAGGGAATTGCCAGCAAAGATGTTTGTCATTCTGTTTTGATATCATCATTACACTTTGAAATTAAGAGATGTGTATATACAGCTGCGAGTTACCCTGTGGATAAACATATGTGTACACATACATGTGTGTGAGCACATATACGTTGCTATACATCATCCCCCACACACCACATTCCTGTTCTCCCCAAGGCTACTGCTCAGCTGCAGCCTGGGTTTTGCTTCCCTCTGATCTCGTCTCTGGGTCTCTTTCCTTGCAACTTGCAGCAGTAGATCATCCAAACAGCATCTCGGGTGTGAGATGCTTCGCCCTTGTGTTAACTGCAACGCAGTTCTTTTTCTGAGATGTCTTCTCCCCTGGTGCTGCCCAGATGCTGACTCGAAGGCACGGTGGGAGCTCAAACGGGACGGCAGCATAGCGGCGATGCCCCGGTGCGATGTCTGACAGACACGTGTGGAGTTTCAGCTAATGCCACAAGAGGTCTCACGGATTTCACTGAGATCATCAGAGGAATAAAATCCCAGTTAACGCGAGCAGTGGTTAATGCTCGGGGGACCTCTCCAAGGCGATGGAGCATGGTTGTGTCTGGGCTTTTATTCTCCTCAGGAACATCTCTAACTGTTCCACCTGAGAGCCCGCAAGCTGGTCTCCAAAGCGATTTTGTGCCACTTTATGCCTGGTGAGAGAGCTGCATCTGAAAAGCGAATGGCCCTTACAGCTCTCTGCAGCTCTCTCAGAGCACACAGGTATGGGATGCTGTCGGAGCCCGTGGGTGCAGGGAGCCCATGGCCACGGGGTGTGACCCCACCTGAGGATGAGTCGATGCTTTTATTGTATTGTGCCCACCCCAGAAGGGCAAACTGCTTTGCTCCCTGCCTACATCATGTTTGCATCCCATGTGTCAAAGCCACAGCTCCACGCGAGGGAATCGTGGGCTTGGCACCACGTCCTGCCCAAGCTCCCCCACTAAGGCTGCACCCACGCTCCCAGCACTCATCTCCCCAGCACCCACACGGGCTCTGCGGCTGCATAAGTTGCAGCTTCATGCTTTGAAGTCCCCAAGGAGCGGCGTTGTTGTTTTTGTTTGCGGCGTGGCTTATCGCCGCGATGCCTCCTGCCTGTCTCTCGCCGCACGGCCCCGGCCCGCCGGCCGTGCAGCCAGGGACTGCCGGGCTGCCAGCACCAGCCGATAAGGATGATGGATGGGGGAGAGACTGGCTCCACCACGGCCGGACTCTGCCTGGGACCCAGAGCTGGCCCAGCACTCCCTGAGCCCAGAGGAATGTATGTTCTGGGGATGGAGAACCAGCATGGCATGGCTCCTCCAGTCCCGACTGTGGGTGTTGGTACCACACATGGGTAGCCTCAGACCAGCCAGGCTCTTTTCCATGTACCATTGCTCGTGGAGCAGAAAGGGTAATGAAGATCTAAATCCATAGCCTGGGAAGTTGGTGGCAGGGGGAATATGCTTCCCACCCTGCTTCACCTCCAGGGCTGCTCTGCAGTTCACATTGGTCCCCTGCCATGAGGGATGAGGGCAATGAATGGCTTTGGCAGGTGATGAAGTGGGACAGTCACTACGCTGCCAGGGTAGTGTCATATCTATTAATAGCAGCCTGATGGCACAGGGAGATCTTCAGGGGATAGTCCTTGTTTTTCATGCCAGAGGGGTACTTTTATTTAAATTAAGCTTCCCGGGGTGGGAGAAGAACTGAGAGGGCTCTGCACACCCTGGTCCCTGAGATAGGGTGCAGTAGCTACTAAACCTTGAGAGATAGCACTGAGAGGTCCCTACCCTAGGTTTAGGGCACCCCAAGTGGAGAATAAGGCTGCATCACATCCCTTCATTTCTGGGTCTCTTCAATACTTGGTAAGCTCTTTGCAGTGATTTTCAGGTCTGAGCTGCTGCAAATACACCTGGAGCAACTCCCTCCAAGCCAAAGGAAACATTTTAATACACCTACTCCAAGGATTATGTTATAGTTTCTTTGCAATGCCATTAGTCTTCTTTCCCTTGCCATGATTTTTCTTTGCCTCCATCTGACCCAAACTTTTTTTTTTTTTTTTTTTTTTTTTTAATGTTCCTTTCCCATTCTCTTTCTCTCAGTCTGTGCCATGGAGGACTAAATGCCTCTGCTCCCAGGTTCAAGCTGCAGAAAACATCCAGCCCAAATCCCCTTCCCCCAGCAGCGGTCTGGATTTGGTCCCCTCTAACAGGCAGAATAACAAAGAGCCCAGAGCATGGAGATTACTGCTAGTCCATTCCCCAAGTATCACTCACTGGGCCATGCCAAATGCAGACCTGGGATAAAACATTCTAATTGCAGCACCTCACTCAGACAATGGAAAAATCGGATGCGTTTCCACCCCAGCCTCATTACAAGGATTTCTTAAATAGAGGTTGTGCTTGTAATTAAATAGCCATATCTTGGCTCCCAGAGACAGGAGGAAAAGGCAATTTGAAAATGTATTAAAACAAGGAGTTTGGCAGTTCTCCTGGATTTACAACAATTCGTGGATTTAAACTGTTCCATTTCAAATATGCATGCTTGGTGTGCTGGCTTTCAATGGAATTAAATAAAGATGTGCAAGAGAGAGGGAAAGCAGTGCTTTCCTGGATGCTTTTCCCTTGCAGGATATCAAGGGAAGGGGTAACACTGGGCTTGGAGTACTTGTTGGTAGCAGTGTGTTTTCCAGGCTGCTCTGTGTGGTTGATGCTGTGGCTGGTTCAGTCGATGAGTACAGGAAAGAAAGAAGTCTTATTAATGCCAAATTTTCCAAAGTTTTTCATCCTGGCTTCTGGTTTTACACTCACTTATTGCACTTCTTGCCATGCTTCTGCCACCAGTGGGACCATCTGCCTGAACATGAGCTGTGACTGCCTGGGCTTGGCCAGGCTCCTCTCCTCCAACTGCTTTTTCTGCAGGGGTGTCACATTAAAAATAATAGTCTAAAGGTTGACACCAAAGGACTCCTCAGGCACCATGCCTTTATTCACACCCTTTGGTTTGGCACGAAGCATGGGTAATATCACCATTACACAATTTTCCACAACTACAGTGAGAAACACATCAGATACTTGAGAACCACATGAAAACCCAACACCTCTTTTACTCCAAGAAAAGAGAAAAAGAACACCCTTAGTTTCTCTTTAGACAGCAGTTCTTGTCTTAGGAAGGTTTGTCTTGGTGATAGCAGCCAAAGCTTCTAACTTGACCATGTGTAACTGCTGGGGAGGAAGAGTCCAACAGCATCTCAGAAAGGTGTAATCCTCTTACAGGTAGCTCCAGGCAAGAGACACCTCTTTGCAGAGCACTTGCACATTTTTGCCTGCTTGTGCATTTCTTAGTCATTTGAAATCCAAGTAATAGAAAAATCCTCCCTCAGACTCCTCTGGCATTATGTGTACACTTGTGCCAGTGGGCAGCTGAAAGGTGAATGGGAGATAACTATGAGATAACTTACTTGGGTAGCAGGGAGGATGGGGTAGCTTGAATCCAGCCCAAATCCTGTGCTCTGTGGGCTTGACATAAGCATTTAAGCCTTTGGTTGGGATCTGGTGATAGAAGAGGGCTGGAAAGCACATCTCATCTGTGGTTAAAGGTCCTTTTGTCGGTCCATAAATCCAGAGGGAGGTCTGTTTGTTCTGTTTACTGCAGTTACCTAACCTGTGAGCCTCTGTGTAAATCACAGCAAGCTGTGATTTAGAGGGGAGCTGGTCTCCCTGTGGTGTGTGCACCATGTTCCTGCCCACACCCCCACACAGGCAATGTGCTCCTCCAGAAGCTGGGAGATAAGAGCAGTAAAAGCCACAGCACTCTATCCAGCACCACAACTGTTTCCATTTTTCTTGGCACAATCATGCATTGCTGCTAACTGATGGAAAGAGGAACTCAAGGCCAAACCATTTTTTTTCCCCCTTTCCTTATTTTTAGGAATCCTGGGGCTCCCTGGCTGCACTGTCCCATTTCCACCCTGTCACCCCCAGGGATGTCCAAGCAGCACTATCTGATGTGGGCTGGCCAGACAAGAAGGTGGTTGGACTGATAACCTCCCTGTGGGTGCCCAGTACAGGCAGCTGGTAACCCAACCTTCCTCACCTGAGAGGTGCTGACTCCCTGGAGCCAAAATAAGAGAGTCAGATAAGGGAATGACTCCTAGATAATGGCGCCAGCTGCTCCATATGAGTCCTCCAGCCCTTAGGGAAAACTGTCTCTGTTATCTGTGGGTAGAGGATGAGGAGTAAGAGGAAAAGGGTTTGGGCAAATGAAAGTGAAAAAAAGAGATTTTCTAAATCCCAGCCCTGGCACACTGGGCTTGGACACGGAAGTTTGACAATGGATGAGAGATGATGCAAAGCTGGAGCACTGCAGCCAGCTCACCCTGGGGGGGAATGAGACCCAGCCCAGAAGGTTCCCTTCTTCCTGCAGCCTGGGCTGCATTTTCCAGGATCACTTCAGCCTTTCCTCTGCCTCCTCCCACCCACCTCCATTAAGGAGCTGCAGGATTCCCTTGGCCTTCTCCATTGGGACGGTGCTGCCAGTTTTGATGCTAACCATTGCGCTCCCTCCAGCCCCCCTGTTTCCAGGCTGGAGCAGTGGAGGGGAAGATCAGCCTGGGTCCCTGCTGTTTAGTCTACCAATCAGATTGGTGACGAGGAGTCTAGCAGCGGGCAGAAAGCACTTCTAGAATTGCTCAGATGTTGGCTTTGAGCTGTTTTCCTGGTGGAGCTTTCTTAAATCCTAAAGCAGGGGGAAGAGGAGGATGATTGGCAGGGGAGTGGGTGAAAAATGTCATATCCCTGGTATTGAATTCTGGGAAGCCAGAGAGGGCCCTCTGCTGACCTTAAATGTGGAGGGATTTGGGATGTTGGTCACAGGGAAAAGTAAAGTCAAGAGGCAGCTGGGCAAAGCAGAGCATCTTCTGAATAGGCTGAGTTGGCTAGCTCCACCTTCAGACTGGGGCATCCCTAACTGAAAACTGGACAGGCAGCACATGGCTCTGGCCATACAGATGTGCATGCAGATGTGTGTGCCTCTGGTGACCTCTTGCTTGCAGGTCGAGGGTTTGAGCACCCTCCAGCCTGAAGGCCATGGGCAGATTGGTGTCCCCAGCGCCAATCATGATGCAGTGCGATGTCCTGCCATGACTTCAAACACTGGGTTCAGTGTTGGGACCCCCACTATAAGAAAGACACTGAAGAGCTGTGGCATGTCCAAAGAAGGGCAACAAAACTGGTGAGGGTCCTAGAGCACAAGTCCTGTGAGGAGTAGCAGAGGGAACTAGAGTTGTTTGATCTGGAGAAAAGGAGGTTGAAGGGAGACCTTATCACTCTGAAAGGAGGTTGTAGAGAGGTGAAGGTCGAGCTCTTCTGCCAAGTAACAAGAGATAGGGGAAGAGGAAGCAGCCTTAAGTTGTGTCAGGTGAGGTTTAGATGAGACATTAGGAAAAAAATCTTCATCCAAAGGGTTGTCAAACCCTGGAAAAGGCTGCTCAGTGCAGTGGTTGAGTCACCATCCCTGAAGGTATTTAAAAGATATGTAGATGTGGTGTTTGGTGACATGGTTTAGTGGTGGACTTGGCTGTGTTAGACTAAGAGCTGGACTCAATGATCTTAAAGGTCTTCTCCAACACAAACAATTCTACAGTTCCATCATTTCAAGGCTAGAAGTGTGGTGGAGCTCAGGTCCCATATCCACCAATGGATGAACCTTGTTTTCTGAAACCAGAGCTGCATTTCTGAGTGAAACATATGGCAGAGTGCTTTGCATAAAATGCAGCTCTGGTTTCTGGCATCACTGAGAGGCTGAGAGGCACACCAAGTCCAGCATGTACTGAAGTGGGAGACCAGATGGCCCTACCTCACTGGAATCCTGAAAGTCATCTGCCTGGCTTCAACTCATGTGTGCACTCAAGTGCACAGGCAAAACAAGAGGCCCAGGGAGGTTTTCAGGGCACTGAGGTTCCTCCTTTGAAGACAAATCAAAGTGAGCCTCACAGGGCTCAGAACTGCTTTCACAAGGTGGGATGCAGATGCTCAGAGGAGTTGGCACAGCAGCAGGGATGACAAAGTGGATGGTCCGACCTGGCCAAAGAGATGGGGTTTGTTTTCTCTAGAAAGCTGGAGACAGCGTGGGACATGATAAGAGCCTCCCAAGACCTCTGAGACAACAGTGATCAATTGGTCTCAGGGTCTGCTGGAGCTGGGCCAAGATTTAATCAACTTAATTTGCAATGAGAAAGCTCAAAGGTTAGCTATTAAGACAAATGATTCAGGCACCATAGGAGGACAGTCAAGCCTGGGCCAGGTTGTGTGAAATGTATTTTATAAAACTGAGCTGGATAAGGCTGTGTGAGGAGCAGTCAGGTGCAGGCATGGGGTTTAGAAGGGCTGTAATTCCCCAAGCTTGGCAGCCAGACAGGGAACTCCCAGTGGTGCCATGCACTGAGGACATCCCTGCTCTGCATCCCTGGCTGTCCCCCTTTCATCAGCTCCATCTGCTTACAAAACTCACTGACCCAAACCGTCCATCCCCTTGCCACAGCACAGCACAGACCATGCAATGCCCTCTCAGCAGCTCCTGCCCTGTGGTGGGAAGGGGGCTAATGAAACCTCTCCAAACCCTCTTGCACCCCACAGCATTGTTTTGGGGGTGGCATTTCTAAGCCTAAAAGAGGGAAACCAAGAGAATTTTAGACACTTACAAGCTATTTTACAGGAATTTTTTAAGCCTCGTCTTGGGCTGGTGCCTTTTGGCATTTTAAAGAGAAAAAAAATATGAGAGGACTGAGGCTCATTAAAATCCCCAACTCGCCCACTCCTGCAAAAACAGCCCTGCTTGTTCCAGGCTGGCTTTTATGGGTGTTACATGTGTATGATAAAAACTGGCTGGGGCTAGCAGGAGAGTGGTGTGGCTATTGCCATATCCCAAACCACATGTTTGCGGGTGTGCTAGTGATTTGCTGAAGCTCTCTGACTTTGTAAAGCTTTCATTCAAACAGAGAGGCTGGAGGGTAGTGTTTGCTTGGTGCTTCAATGCTTTTTTTTTTTTTTGTTTGGTTGTTTTTTTTCCCTTTTTCTCACGATGTTAGATCTCTGGTTAAATAAGCAGAATCGATCAAGATCCGTAACAAGAAAAGCACTTTCCTCCCTTTCTGGAGGGTGAATTCACGGCTGCGAGGAGCACACAGACTCTGCAGCCACCAGCTGCTGCAGGAAAACTCCCAAATCTTGCGTCTGCCCGAGCCCACGCTCCTGTCCGCATCCTTTTGGTTGGTGCCTGCTGTCTGCTGGTGACTAAGGAGGTTTATCTTGCAGGGCTTTGCAATCAAAGGGCTGCGATATGCAGGGAAGGATTAACCCCAGAAGGGGAGGAAAATCCCTTGCCGGCCTCCTGCCCCGTACATCAAACGCAGCGATCCCACGGCTAATCTGCAGCGCAGCCCGGCAGTTAATCACGGAGGAGCTCGACCCTTTGAGATGGAGGAGACCTGACACATAGCTCCTCCAGCCCCTGGCCAGGCTGCCATGGGATCCTCCGTGCACCAACCCCCCAGCCTGTCCTGGCTCCCCCTGATGCTCATCGTCTTCCCGTCCCAAGTTCTCCCCATGTCAGAGCCCGTCGGGGCTGCGTGTCCATTTGGCATGGCTCTTTGTGCAAAGGGAGCCCAGCGGGACCTTTAGTCCCGTGGCTATGGGACAGGTCAGATGGAGCGTCAGACATGGCCACTCTGGCTGCCGAGTCTCCCATCCCACCCAGCCACGGGCCACTCTGGCCACCGAGCCCTCCTGCAGCCCTGGCCCGGTCTTGGCCTCAGCACTGTGGGAATCAGGTGCAGGCTGACCAGGGAACCAGGCAGGAAGCAGGCAGGAAGCAGGCAGGTCGTTAGCTCCATCTGTTGACAGGCAAGCACAGCATCCAGCACCAACGCTCAGCTGCGAGGGCCGCTCCTCGCTGCCGAGCTGCAGTGCGCTGCAAGGCAGGGCAGGCGTGCAGTGTCCCCTGGAACGGGGGTGTAGCAATCTTTAGGAGCAAACTACAACAGAAGCAGAGGTGATGAAGCCCAAGTTGGGGTGACTTGGCTTCATTTAGGATGTGTCAGGGATGGTGATGAGACCAGGGGCCCGTGGAGCATGGAGGGGATGGGTTTTGGGGAGGACAGCCCTGTCTAACACTCAGCTGCAGGTAGGAGCTCGGGGAAGGATTGGGATGGACACTGTCACATCCCTTTATCCTGAAGTTGAGGTGGCTTTTGAAGGAGCCTTCCCTGAGGGCTCCTTGTCCTCACTTGATGTCCCTCTACATGGCTTCTTCCCATTATGATTTCCACTCCATGAGCTAATGCTTATTGCTTATGATCCTCCTGAAACTCTTCCCAGTTATTGTAAGATACAGCAACCAGAAGCACAAATCTAACAATCCAGGGTGTTTATGAACTTGCTACTTGTAGTGCTCCCCCTTTGCTTTTGAACCAACCTGCTCGTTCTGCATCCCTGCAGTACTGAGTTCTGGATCACATCTGCTGCAGACTGATGACAGCATGAGGTAATGTCACCTGGGCAATGCCACCATCTGCAAATGGCTGGATGCTTGTGTTGTCGGTGCCGCAGGGACTTCCCAACCATGGGTTCCTGTCACCTGGCCAGATATATCCCTGGGCAGAGGGTGACCTGGACTGGCTGCAGGGCCCAAACAGGAGGATTTGAATGAGCCAAGCCCACGGTGGAGCCACTGGCCACAGTCCACATGTGCCACCACCTGGACACTCCGTGTAAACGCCTGGAAGCCACCGGATCCCGCGGCAGAAACCGTCAGGTTTGGCTGCTGGTGAAGGGACATGCTAATGTTTAGTACCCCCTGGCACTCACCTCCTGGTACAGTGGGACCCAAACGGACACCGGGACTCAGAGATGGGCTCCTGGATAAGGGGTGCAGTGGAGTGAATTAACCATGCAACCATGACACCCCTGCCAGTCCTGGGCACCTCCTCCCAGCTGGGCTTTCCCTATTTTGGGGAGGGGTTTTCTCTCCTGTCCGTGAGGGGTACAGAGCAGTACAGGGAGCAGCAGTGGTTAGAACAGTTCAATTAAATTCTGTCCACATTTGAAGAGAGCATGAACCCTCTGGGCTTTTTCACCATCAGGTTTCTAACAACTCACCTTTCCAGGATGTAGCTGGGGCTGGTGGCACTTGGGGAAACACGGGGATAGAATCAACTATCCCTGGTTTGGGAAAACAGGGGGATAGAATCAACTATCCCTGGTTTGGGAAAACGGGGATAGAATCAACTCTTGCTGGCTTTGAGAGCAGAGGACACAGAAACAAAGCAAACCAACCAACCAACCAAAAAAACCTCTTTGGGGCGCCCAGGCTACATGGATTTGATAAACTGGGGGGAATTTCTTGCAAGTATAGGTGTTTGCAGCTACAAGTACACACAGTTTATCTCTACTGCTGCAGCAGCTTAACTTTGCCTGGCACTGGCACTGTGCGATGCTGGCTCTGGCACATGAGATGCTATCTTGGGGACTACCTGGCAGTCCCAGGCAGAGCCAGGGCATATCAACCTGCACTCCACTGAGGACACCTTGCAAGCATCCCATCATGTTCCTGAGATTGATTTCTGAGCCAAAGCCAGGCAGGAAGAGGCTTTCTGCAGGGAGCCAGCAGAGCTTTCCTCACCCCGGGCCAGATGCTCTTCAACCGCTTTCTCCCTGCAGGTCAAACATTACCCTTTCGAAAGGGGGAATGGTCTGGTTTTAATGGTTTATTGGGGTGAAAGGAACATCCCTAGGCTAAGAAAATCAGTGGTCCGGGTTCTCCCTCAGAGCTGGGAGGTGTTTGGTCTGGGCTGCCTGGGCAGCAGATGGCAGCAAAGCCGGGCTTGAGCTGAGACTGTTCCCCAGGGCTCTCCGGCTCCTCAGCGTGAGTCTGGAAGAAGCCACCGGCAGCATTTGCTTCCAAACTGATTTTTCTTGTGGGGATAGGGACCTTTTACCCACCTCTGCTGTGTTCTCGGTCCTTTCCCGGCAGGAAAGGCAACGAATATTGGCAAATTAAAGCTGCCTCTGGTCCGCTTTCCATCCCCAGCCATCCAAAAGCTGCCACTGTGACCTCACCGGGATAACACGGAGCATGATGACAGTTCAGATACCTCTCTTCCTGCCCCATCCCGGGGGCTCAGCCTTCCCAATAAGGATAAGCCATTCCCACTGTACCGAATGATTTCTGATCCCTCTCCAGAGAGAACCCCAGAGGCCAGGAAGGGGGAGAAAGCCCCCCCCCTCCTCCCTAACACTCTCTGAGAAAATTAAAAAGCCAGCAAAGCAGAAGGCTTTGAGAGCTGTAAACAGGTTTCCAGTGGGTTTTCCAAGGCATGTGCCCGATGGCTGGGAGCACAGCCAGAGCCCACGGGGGTGCACGGCTGACCAAGGCAGTCAAAGCTCTCTCTTGGCATTCAGCACCAGAGTGATGCTGGGAGGAATCCAAGGACACCCCCCTTCTCAGGGTGCTCTGGGGTGCCTGTTTATGAGGATGGGTGATTTTATTGAGTCATAGATCAGGGTTGGCAAACACTCGGCCCTGCACCACCAGCTGGACTGAGGCTTGGGGCTGCGCCACCCTCAAAGAACCATAGGGAAAAAACTGTAACCCCTGGCAGTGAGCTGAAAGGATCTTGTCCAGCCTGTCTGGCTCCTCTAAGACACTGCTTGGTTAATAAATAAATAAATAAACAAATGAAGGGAGAGAGCAGTGACTGCTTTGTGAGCGTGGAGCCCTTACTGCTGGAGCAGCTCCTCCCTGAAGGGTGGGCATGGGGATGGGCTCTATCTGTCCCCAGAAGCATGGTAGGGGTTGCAAAAGTGAGGCTGGGAGCTGCTTCAGTGCTATACAATTTCAGGAAGCCCAGGCCTGGCCACAGGTGCACACGAAGGCTGCTGCAAGCAAGTAGCGATTCTCCAAGCCTGCAGGTACCTCTGAGTTGGAATGGATGTGGTGGGACAGCCTGGGGATGCTTGTGGTGGAGGATCTGCAGCCCCCTGTACTGAACCACACACATTTCCCTCTTTTCCTCCCTGGCTCTTCTTTCCCTAGTAACAGTGATGGGAGAACTTCTCCTACAGGGACCCAGGGCAAGGGAGGTAGAATCAGCACTGTTCCCAAAGTGCCAACCATGCAGAGAAACACTGCAGCTGCATGGCTTCCTGGGCTACACCACCACCTGCCATGGTGGGAACTCTCCCTGTCAGAGGCAGCTCCCTCTCTCCCTTGCAGCTCTGCCTTTTGGGGTGCCCCATTATCTCTGGCACGGGGGTCCTGGGTGCCTGTGTCACTCCACCCAACCTGGCTTGCTGGAGATGCAGTTAAGAGGCAGGGCTGCCCTCTCCTGATTACACACGTGGGTGCTGGGGCTTTTATCGTAGCCAAAGCCCTGCTGGCTCACTCTGTCCCCCTGGCTGCTCCCGAGAGCTCTGTGCTCAGCCTGGCTTCACTATCTCCTCTTTTCACATGAACCACACAAGTTGCAGCCTGCCTATCTGAAAAGCAACACTGAGCAGGACAGTACCCTGGCCTCTGCCCAGGGGAAAGTGCCATTTGCTGCTACCTGGAGAACTGGTTCTTCCAGGGGAGGACAGATCTTGATTGCTCTCAAGGCTGATTTTGTGACCCACTGAACAGCAGCTGCTGCTGGGACAGGTCCAGCCCAGGAACCAGCTCCAAGCTTTGTCCTGTTCCTGGGAGTGGGATGAAGGGGTAGGATTGTCTTCTAGCATCCAGCAGACCTTCTAGATGGGCTATACAGCATGCTAGAAAATGTTTGAATGTGAGCATCCAACCTCACTACAATTTTCCTGGGGGTTTTCCTCATGTTTGGGCTCTTACACAACCCAAGTGGGTGACTGGAGGAGTTGCAGAGAACAGCTTCACTAGGCAAAGCACCCAAAACGACAGCGTTTGGGGAAGCTCCACTGGAGGGTCTTTCACTGCCCTGTGAAATGATGGTGCCATCCCAGACAGTTTCCAAAGAGCAGCTGGGGCCTCTGCATCAGTCACTGGATCCCCTGCTTGAAAAGAGGAAAACATGGAAGTGTTTGGGCCCTAGGGAACATGGGCAGGGGGAGATAGGCTGAAGAGCCCTAGGAGGAGATATCTGAGTTTGAAGACCAAGCAGGGTGATGTGCCCGACTGCCTTGCAGTTAGTGAGCACCAGAGGCTCGATGCTCCAGCCTCTGCCAGCATTATCAGCAATCAGAACATGCTGTCACCATGTGCAGAAAGGCAGGAGGTGCCTTAATGACGTAAATTATTAAAGTAAGAGATGGATTAGGAATTGCAGCACCACGTGGAGCAGGATGGCTCATGTCTGCTGGAGGGAGCATATTGAACAAAACTACCTCCAGACCCCTGGCAAGGGTCTGGGGATCTGGCAGGTGTGGGAGAGGAGAGATGTGCCAGCAGTGACTGACATTGCCTTGGGCTTTCCCATCTCTGATGACTCTGTCCGACCCGGCAGAATAGTCAAAAGCATCCTCTAATGTGGCTTTTGTCTTTCTCTGGTGTTGTACTGGTGAAGTTTTGTGCATTAACTGTGCCTGGCTGCTCTGCAGGCTCCAGCTGCCATCCTACTCCAGGCTCTGGGCCACTATCACATGCTCCTCCCCACTCGGATAAAGTGCGGAGATGTTTTGGTTTGGAATTAGCTTTGGTTTGGCATCTTTAGGAGAGGAATTACAAAACAGTAAGATAAGGCTGATAGACTGGAAGTGAGTTTAAAAAACCCTCTGTTTCAAGTGTAAAAAGGGCTCTCCTAGCTGGCAGACTTGTGGGGCAATCTTGGTTTAGGGCATAAATTGCTGCCAAGGCTTTCTGGAGAGTTGGAAAACCCTCAGTGTTGCCTTGGGGTGGTTCTGTGCCAGCCTCATGCTAGCTCTACCGAGAGACAAGATTTTGCTGTGCTAGCAGGAGCTTACAAGAAACTTGCAGGGCTAGAGAGGGGCAATATGTGCTATTTTCCCTGGTTTTTTTCTGAAGATGGAGAGGACTCGAAAAGTGTCTGTCTCTGAAGAGGACGAGCTCCTGTCTGGCTTTGGCTCCTGTTGTGTCCACTCTGAAGTCCTTTCTTTGCTTGCCATTGGAAAAAAACATTTGTAGGAACAAACAAGAAGCATAAAAATCAAACAGACTTAAGCACAGGTGAGAAGCCCTGGCTCTGACTGCACACATTGCATTTGTTTTGCTCGTGATTTTACTTCAGAGTCTAACAACCAACCTGGCAGGAGATCAGACCCTCGCAGGCCAGCACCGTCCCTCTCGCTGGATAAAAAAAAACTCTTGTATCACCATGAAATCAAGAAGCCAAAATATAATAACATCTACCTGCAAGGTCCACATTTCTGGCCTGAGATACCTATCACCTGGAACTGGTCAGTAGTTGTCACTTCTGTGACAACCTCCATCAGCTATCACCATCAGCACTTCTTCATTTGCTTGATATAATTGTGGAAGCGAATGCACTGATGCAGAGCACAGCCCCTGCATTCCCTGCTATGCAATTCAACTTCCCATCCCATCTTCATCTTGGAGGACGTCTTGGATCTCTGGGGTGGGTCTCTTTTTCCATTGCTGTCGAGAACCTTAGGAGCTCACTGGGAAGTACAGGGACAGAAGAGGAAAGGACAAGACTAAAGTCATAAACCAGACTCTCACATCGTGGACTCCTGGTCCAGTTGATCTCCGTGAGCAACGGACTCAGGATCCTCCTGGATGCTTTACAGGAGTGTGTCCATGAGCATCCTGTGGTCATGCTTGCCCCCTGGAGCTGGGAAAGCAGATACATTCTGTCCTGGGGTTAGTTAGAGATACTCTGGCTAATACTCTTTGCAGTTGTAAATCTTTCCTGAGCAACAGCTTTGGATGGAGTAATCCTTTTCTGTCGCTCATGTCTCCAAAATCAGATGTGGTTCTCCAGCCCTCCCGAGGACTGCTACAGAGCCAGGAAGCTCCCTACAACTTTCTAGGCACTACAGCATTATGTGATATCCCCAGTTTGTGTCTCTGTGGGGAAGGAAGCAGGGTGATGAGGGGGCTCCCTCTGTTCAGGCCAATCTCACTCCGCATCCCCAGACCCATCACCCTGCTGGCTGCTCAGCTGAAGGAAGGTTTGACACAGACATTGCACATCCACCCTTCTGCAACCCATTTCATTCCCAATGACCTCTCTGGGGACAAAGCATGAACACGAGCCCTTTTAGCTGTTGTGTTTGTATACACAGGCCTGCCGCTGACACAGATCTCTTAATCCCACTGCCTGTGTCCCACAGACCGTGCTTGTACAGTGGTGGCCATGGCTGGGTGCTGGCACTGCACTTTACAGAAGCCTTTTTACCTCTGACTTGCTGATTAGCTGCTGACAGGGTGCTATCAGGAGGCTCTGGCAGGCTTGGTGGTGCCATCTGGTTAAGGGGATCGTCCCCAGACTGATGTAGTGGCACCAGGACATTCTGGAAGGGAAGAGAAACCAGTATGCACTGTTCCATGCTTTGGTATTGCTTTGCTTCCAGTTTATCATCTCTCCCACTTTTCTGGGACTTCAGCTTGGAGCTGGAGGTGGCTCAGCTCATGATTCAGAAGGCTGATATTTCCTTTGCACCACCAAAATATTTGGGAAAACAAACACAAAATTGGCAAGGCTGAGTGGGTGTTACAGCTTGCTGCAGGGCACAAGGGGAGAGGGGCTGCTCAGAGCAGCCTGGAATATTGTGCCCAGGGTGCGGGGAGAGCAGTGCTGGCTGATGGTGGGTCTGTGCAGGATGGACATTTCCCCTAAAGACAGCATGGATATGAAAGGCAGGAAAACTAGCTCACTATTAAAACCTCTCTGCAACTGGAGCAGGAATGGGAGCAGAAACATGCAGATGGGAGGAATATCTTTGTGGCATCAGGAGCATGACAGTTCCATGTAGCACATCCATCCAGTTGAAGGAGATAATTTAATTGCTCCTGGGGGTCAGGCAGAGCTGACGTGGAGCTGCCCCTGCTTCAGCTATTTTGTTCCCACATGTGATGCAGCTTTTGGTCTTGGAGAGACCCTTTGTTCCACTCCTGCAGGAGTCTGAACTCTTGTACACAGAATAAACAGGAGCTTTTAATATTTCTTCTCGCTGTTTCTCAGTTCCCTAGCTATTGGAGGAGAACACTCATTGGATCCCTATGTAGAGAACCACAGAACCAGAGCACACTTTGGTTGGAGAAGACCTTTAAAGGTCACCCAGTCCAAGCCTTCTACAGTGAGCAAGAAGATCTTCAACCTGATCAGACTGCTCAGAGCCCCCATCCAACCCGACCTGGAATATTTCCAGGGATGGGGCATCTACCACCTCTCTGAGAAACCTGGGCCTGTGTTTCATCAGCCTCAGTGGGAAAAAATGTCTTTCTTGTATCTAGTCTAAATATCTAAGTATGGTGTTTTGTGGCACACAGCAAATATCTAAGCATTGGTGGAGTGCACAGATCTTGATGTGCTGCCTGACAGAGGAACACCTAGCAGTGATTGAATTGTGCTGTGGCTCAGGGTAGGATTTGAAAGGCAAAGCCCAGGACTTTGCTCTGACTGCAGAGGGGTAAAACAATATTTAAATAACTGCCAGCCACTGACAGGGGTGGGAGTCCCATGGGAAAAGAGAATTTGTGGCCATGCATAGCTGATGGTTTTATCATGAATGGCACAACCTGCAAAAGGAGTGAACAAAGCTGCTGGGAGCTGCTTCTCATTTAGCATTTCATAACTTTGGTGGTTGACTCCAAGCCTTTTGGCTGTTAATTATTCTTAGAAGATTAGAGGAAAATATCCCAGCAATTCCACACATAAATCTTATTGATTCTTCTCTTGAGTCCTTGGAAGCTTTTAGGATACTGCCACCGTTTGAATTAATTGAGCTATATAAAGCAGTTGCTGGCTGGTGCCTCCCTGCACACTAGGCACAAGGCAGAAAGATGTGTGACCCCAGCACTCTGGCACATGGCAGAGAAATATAGATTCCCAGGACTCACAGCATGTTGCCTGCAAGCTGTGTTTCTCCGTTGCAATAGCACATCCCTTGCTGGCTTGACTCAAGACCCTGCAGGGCTGTTGGGACCTGAGAGGGATGCAGGACTTCTCACCTAAGGAACAGAAAGCTTTCTGAAAAAAGATGCTAGAGCATTTATAGCTCATTTCCCTTCATAGAAGTGCCTGAAATATCTTTTGCTGGGATTTCTGATGGCAGAGGGTTGGCATTGAAGGTAAACATCCATCAAAGAAAGCATCAACCTTGGTGCTCAGCTGATGCCACATACTCACGAGCACCTGGAAACTGAAATGGCTTAGGGGACCTGTTAAGCAACCTTGAGCTAATATATCTGCAGCAAAATACACAAGGTGAGAAATTGTGGTCCAGAGGAGACATTGCTCTCTCCAGCCAATGCCATCAATAACTGGAAAACAGGGGTGCTTTCAGAAACTTACTTGAGCAAGCCAGGTTATTTATTGACTTTGGGAGAGCCCCACAAGAACTGTGCCTTTTGAAGGAGAAACTTGTGACTCTAAAAGCAGTTATGCATCATTCAGTGTTCCACTCCTCCAATCCATTTGTTGAAAACGTGCAAAAACAGCATAGCAGACTCCAGATTTTAAATTATGGGATATTTACACTCATTCAAATCTAACTTTTTAATATCAGGAAACTCACGCAGCACACTTCCAACACAAACACATTTGCAGCACTGCTTCCCAAAGGGCAGAAGATAGAAGCTGTGAGGGGCCAGCAGCTCTGCAGAGATAATGAGAGGTGGTCTCTACCCTGTGCATGGCCTGAGTGCCCTGAGTATCATGATGCCTTCAGCTGGGCTACAACAGTCTATTGCTGAATCCCTGGGCCATGGAGTCCTGCTAAGTGGAAGCACTTTTTAATGGGGATGTAATGAAACTCGTTAGTGTCTGCTGCTTTATTACACAGGTTGAAAATTACTCGTTAGCGTGAATGTGTTCACTCTTCATGCTGGCTCTTCATATGCTTGCTGGAAGGGTAGGAGCATGTTTATCTCAGAGCCAGGGACTATCTTCTGTCTCTCTGGATCAAGCAGCTGCAGACAGAAAAAAGCCTAAGGGACTGTCTGTGAGCACTTGGGGTGTTCTCATCACCTTGCCTTACCAGAAGAAATGAAGTGTTTGCTGTTCTGGCTGCACATGGTGCTTTTTTGCATGGCCTCTCTCCCCAGAGCGGGGGTTAAAAACCCAGAGCGATGGTTAAAAACCCAGAGCAAAGAGAACACATTTAAAGAGCACTCAGGAGCTTTGTGATGGCCACAGTACGCCACTAATAGGTGTCTTCCTAGGTTGGAAGGCACCTGCCATGGCAGGGTGACAGAGAGTTGCTGGTGCTCTGCTGTTAGCCCCACTCGCTGCTGGGGCTGCACACTGGGACTGACATTTGGGCTTCCACTGCTTTGTGAAAGAAAACCTGATCCAAACTGAAAGTGTTGGGATGTATGACTAAGAGCTGCTTGGCATGGCTCAGGTAGGCCTGGTGACACATCTGGGTTGAAGGCTGAGACAGAGAACAAGTCTTAGGATGATGGTTAAGTACTTTTGTTGAATTTGGAGAAAGCAGTAATCTGTGCTGCAGAAATGCAGTGACAACTTTCCTGCTTCTCAGTAAGCTCCTGGAGCTGAGGAGCAGAATATCCCAGTGCTGCAGACACTGGATGGAGCAGGGCAAAGGCGGGTCTGGCAGAGGTGAGGACACTGAAGGAGTCAAGTGCATGGAGCTTGCTAGATGTGATGTGTGTTTACACCAGTGGGACTTGCTGCGTGCTCAGCTTCCCTTCACATGAAGGATGGGTGTTTGAGTGCTGACCAGCCAAGGCCATTTGTCCCTACGACTGGTGTAGGAAGGTTGCACAGATACTTCCCTTTCTCCTCCCTCACCCATGCATTTATTTTCTAACGTTTAAAACTCTGCTGAGGTTTGGCCTGACTGCTACTGAGCAAGCATCAAGGGTGAGATGCCTGACAGCTCTGGAGCCAATTTGGCCCTCAGCCACTGTGGGCTCATTCCTGCTCACATGGCTGGCAGAGCAGCATTCTAAAGGGACTGAGTGGCATGAACACTGCACCCTGGCTGAGGGACAGGTCAGGAACCCAAGCGGGCTGCATGTCCCCCACCTTTCCTAACCAGCAATGGGTTGTGTTCCACATCCAGGAACCTGCTTCTAGAGAAGATGATGTTGTGGGCCTTGATCACAGGGAAGGTGGCCCCAAGAAGAGTGCAGGGACCCCCAGAAAATAGGGAGTGGGCTATATGTGGTACAGGACACAGATTGTGTTACTCCAGCATTCCTGCTGGCTATTCAGCCGGGACACTGGATGGCTTCTCTGGAATTCTGTATAAGCTTCCTATTGGAATTTTGCCAGCCAAATTCTTAAATGTATTTGGGATGTGGCACATGCTGGTGATCCCCAAGGCTGTGGCACATAAGGGTGCTCTCTGAGCCAAAAGGTTGGCTCCTGAGAGATGTGGAGAGCCAAGATGGGCTCAAGTAGAGCATTCTCAACACTCCCTCTGTGGATCTGCCAGCTTCTTGACACTGTTGCCCTTCCAAATGGAGTGCTGAGATCATGTTTGCCTCTCACCCTCATCTTGCCTTCTAGGAGCAAAACTGTGAAATCAGCTTTTCATCCTTCTCCACGCGCCATCAGCCAGCAGCTACAGCTTCAGTGCTTTGTCATGTTGCTGAGCCTCCTGTGGGATTTGCACTGACGGGGCTGCAGGACATGGCGAGGCTTCCAGATGGATTTTTCTGGGGAGCAGTAGAGCGGCAATGCTCACTGGGAAGGCCAGGAGAGGCTTGTTATGAGTAGAAGAGGCATCGACTAAGGGCCACTGTGAGCGAGGCAGGTTGTGCTAGATGATACTGGCAGTGCAGGCTGCTTTTGGATGTGTGGAATTTGTGTGCACTTACACACAAGGTCTGGACTCTATCTTACCGACCGTAAGAATTAGGGGACAAATACTGAGGATGTCAGTGACAGTGAGGAGTCGGTGACATCCCACCAGCTGGAGAGCAGTTAAGTATTTTGCACTCCACAAACCAAGGTCTGTTGGTGCTGCCGAGCTCAGGACACAGGGAATTTTCCCCAGCACAGGCTTATTTCCCAGGACGCCCACCGAGTCCCTTCCACTAGAGACCGAATCACCCGCAGCCGCTTGGGTGTGGGCACCGGAAAGCTTCCTCAACCCTCGGCTCGGGCTCGAAGCGTGCAGTAACATTCGCGCTGCTCCCCAGTTCACGCCTCCACTCGTATTTCTGCAGCAGTCTGCTGCTGCCGGGAGGGCGGCTCCGGAGCTCCCCAGCGAGTTTCAGAACTCCCGAGGCGGCCGGGGAGCACGGCCGAAGCGAAACCCGGCACCGCGGCTTGCCCCGCGCGAAAGGCCCCTTTAAGCGTTCCCCCTCCCTGCACGGCCGGGCGTTGCATCAGGCACGTGCGCGCCGCCGGCCGGCCCGCGGGGGCGCGCCCCTCACTGCCCCTCCCCTCGTCGGTGGCGCGCTCGGGNACGCAGGTGGAGGCGCTGCTGCCCGGCGCCCCGCTGCTGCCCGCCGAGGAGCGCGCCCTGGTGCTGAAGCCGCCGCAGGACGGTGGCCGGGAGAAGGGCGAGTCGCCCATGGGCCCCGACGGCGGCACCGCGGCACCGCGGCCGCCCAGCGCTAAGCAGCAGAAGGAGGAGAGCAACAACCAGGAGAAGGAGAGCCTGCTGAGGGCGCGTGGCGAAGCGG
>VWZE01011583.1:66114-106602 GCA_013396675.1 Eubucco bourcierii
CGCCGGTGGTGAACGGGCAGTCGCCTCCAGGTGGGTGCAGGGGGTTGGAGTGAGGTGAAGGGGGACTGACGGCGGGTGTGTGTGTGGGGGGGTTGGTTGCGCCGCCGACCGCGCCCCGGCCGGCCGCGCCATGCGGCACGGCGTGGGGACGGCGCCGCGCCTGCGGCCTGCCGGCGAGTAGGACCGCGGCGGGCACGAGGGGAGGGCGACGAAGAGAGTGCGCCGGGGTTGTTTGTGAGGGGGATCGGTGGGAGTAGGAAACGGCAGCGCCGTCCGTGGCCATGAGGCGGGGAGCGCGTGTGCGGGGGAGGGGAACGGGGCCCGGCCCGGGCAGCGGCCATGAGGCGGCATTGGGGGAGGCGGGGGCCGCCGAAGGCCCGGCAGTGGCGCGGCGGCCCCGGGCTCTTGGCAACTAGAGGCGCTCGGTGGGCAGGCCTTGGCGGCGGGCACGCGGCAGCCGCCCCGCTCGAGTCTCCAATCTCCCCCAGCTCCCAGCATTCCGCCGCAGCTCAGGCAACGTGGTCGCTTTCCAGCGTGCGGCTTCCCCCGGGAGCGCGGCCCGGCCCTTGCCGCACCCCGCCACCGCCCCCCGGCAGGCCCTTCCGCGGCCTGGCGCTGCCCACGTGTGTGGCGGCGGATTCCCCGGCGCACAGGCCGCCTCGCCTTTCTCTGCCGACTCATGGCGGTGGGGTCGGGGGCTACTGCGGCGGCCGCCCGGCGCGGCGCTGCCTCTGCACGCTTGCAACTGTGAAAGGGGTTGTCACCAGCGAAGGGTGCACGGCTCTGAGATGTGAGGGGGATGTCCCCAAAAGGGAGTCGCGTGGGGAAGCGTCCAGCGGAGCGACGCTGTCCAAGTCGCGGTTGTAACCCGCTGCTGCCGTCAGCAAAGGCTGGAGTTGCAGAACAACCATTTCCGCGGAAGCCGGGATAAAACGTCGGTATTATCAGGAGGGCATTGCTCACCTGCTTCAAGTCAATCGGTACTAAGAGGAACACAGAAGTTTTCACCAAGTGTCTTGTTTGGGAAAGAATTTTTCCTACCTGCCTCTCTTGACTCGAAAATCACACTGCCAGATATGACATCAGAATCTCAATTACTGTATATGCTAGTGTTTTGCGAGAACTGTTACTGCCTGGCATGATGATTCATCAGAGGTATTGATCTTTGGAAGATGAACAGCTCTGTAATTTGCACCTGGAAAGCTGTCATCTTAATGGGGAGTGTAGAGGAGAAGTTAATTGTGCCAGGTAAAAGTCCACGTTCATAATGTTTGGTGGTTTGTCGTTGCTCACACCAACATAAGCAAAGCCTAACAAGCTCCAGGACAGCGTTGCTGTCCACGTTTGCCTCATGTGGTGTGACACAAAACTGATCACGTCCCTCCTTTGTGTGAAATCTGAGCTCCGCTGCTCTATTGCACTGCCTGCTCTGGCACCAGTCCCCAGAAATAAACTGAAAGATGCAAAACTGCAAGACTGAATGTTCCTTTTTGAGGCTCACATTTATAGTGTGTTTGGATTTGCTACCAGGTCCACTGCAAAGGTGGGTGGCTTTTCTAAGCCAGCAGAGATGAAGCACTCTGGCTTCATGTGGAGGGTGATTCGGGTTTATTTTTGAGGGAGAGAGTTCATCAGTAGCACATCCACCCTGTGGTAGGGCATGGGAGTAATACTGCAGCACTTAGAATTTTCTTGGGCTGAGCACAATAGTCATGGTGTTCCTGAAGTTGTTTTAGTAAAGGAATTGGTCAATGGCGTGTTTTGGGATGCTTGGCAGTAGCAACTGCAATGCCCAGACGCTGCTGCTTGGCTCTCCTCTCTTGGGGCATTGTTTCTTTTGCTGCCAGTTCGTTAGCAGAAGAGAAAACGTGTAAAATAAACACGACTGGCGAGCTCTCACGAGAGGCAGGTTGGCAGCTGACCTTGCCTGGCAGCCCTTTGCCCTAGTACCTTCTTGTAGTGTTTGCAGTCTCCCATTGTGCCTTCGCTGCTTTGAGTAGTGGATTTCTTTTGGCAGATGCTTACAACAACAACAAAAAGATCTGGGATATTGAGCTTTTGTGAAAGATGTTGTTGGTGAGGTGTACTGTCATGTTGCAGTGACCCTCCAGGGCTAAGAAAAGTGGCTCTTGTACATTGAAGCAGGCTGAGAGCTTCCAAACTCTGGACGGTCACAGCTGGATGTTTTTGGTTTTTTAGCAGACCTTAGAAAACCATAGGTCACAATCCAGCAGTGTTCCCAGAGCAGTGCTTGTGTGCTAGAGACACAGACCTGATCCTCTTCCAGAGGTAGCGAGGAGGAGACCAGTAAGCCTGGTGAGGACAGAGGTGTAAAGATAGAGAGATCTTTCTGTGACTTGTTTTACAGGCTTTGAAAGCCCTGGTTTTTTTATAACGATTCTATTAATTATAGACCCGTAGAGCAGATTTAATGGACAAGACCCACCTCTTGGCTTTTCATCCATTTTGTAATGGTCTGTGTTGGAGCTGTTGCTCACAAAAGTAAAGAAAGTCCCAGAAGAAACTGCCATCTTTGAGATCTTTGTGAGTGCCTGCTGTCTGTGTCAGAATATGGATAGGGAAGTTTGAACTGTTCGACTTGCTGCAGCATGGGAGAGCAGATGTAGGGGCTGAAGGTGTCCTTATCTGATAGATCAGGATTTATCGTCAGAGGTCAGTGTCTTGCTTACCTGCTGCAGTGTTTTTATGCTCAAGGTTGGCAATGAGGCCAGTAATGGCGTGTTTGAATAAATATTTTTGCTCTTCCAAGAAGGAAGACTACTGAAGCAAAGCCTCTCCTGGCTTCTTAATCCCTTCTCCCAAAAGCACAGTGGCGTGGCAGTAAGTGGAGCAGCCATTAGATCAAGTTAGACAACAGTGATACTGCTGATGCTGTAAGCAGAGGCTCAGCTGGAGTCACACACCAGCAAATTTCCTGGTGGCTTGACATGTGTTACATTTCTATTCATGTGCCTTTCACTGTCAGGGTACCAGGGAGCAGAGGGGATCCTTTGGGTCCTGAGATAACCCATCCCATGTGGCAAGGCTTGTACTTGACATTACTTACTGCTTTTGAGGGATCCTGGTGCTGGTAACCATGCCTTGTTTTTACTCTCTAATGATCTAGTAACAATGTCTGTTTGACTGTCCTCTGCTTACATGTTCTGTTCTTATCATGTAAATAAATGCAGCCAGCAGCCTGACTGGCAGAGGTATGATGGTTGTGTGTGTGTGCAGTAGCAAAGGAAACATTTTCTGGCAAAAACAGCTTTGCACTTTTGGCTTTAAAACAAATTCAGAGTATTTTCTCAAATTCTTCCATAGAGGAGAAGGGTGGCTTGCAGTTAAGGCAGCTCGACCTTCTGGAACATGTTGTACTCCTCCGCTGTGCCCTGCACCAGGGCTGGTGCTGATGCAAGCATTGGTGCAGGCAGGTGTTAACAGCGCCCTGTTTTGAAAACCTGCTGGAGTTTTTTCAAGAAATGTTGCATCAAGGCACTTGGCACTTCTTAATTTTTAAAGCTATTGACATCTTGGAAGTTCTAATGCCTGGCCCTGCAACTGCTGAGCTTTGCCTGCACTAACATTAATGCTGGTTTTCATTCTTGTTGCAAATGCTCAATCAGGATAAATTAATGTATTTCCTAGTGGAGATGCAAGAGGTGCTTTAGTTTCTCGAGTAGAGTTTCTTGCCTGCCGTTTGGCACATGCACTGGGTGGATACACAGTACTTTCCAGAAGGCACACCTTAGTTGCTAGCAGCAAGCACCAGAGGTTAGCCGACTATTGTTCAGAGAGAGCGTGTGTTGCTTTATGCCAGAGCAGAGGCTGAGTTGGCTACTGGTACTGAGAAGGCAGAGGAAGATTCATTAGCTTCTTACCCCATGCTGACTAACTCCCCATAGGGCTTTCCTTGAAACCAGCCTTCAGTACAGGAGATAAGATATATGGGAAGCTTATTTTACCTTTGGCATTTCTTTGCGTTCAGAGTACGCGCGTGCGTCTGCCCGCTTGGGTATCCAGCTTGGTAGTGCTGCACACACCTATTTCCAAAGCGTTGGGCAATTCTCTCTCTGTCGTGGCATGTAATTGTGGACTTCTCCTGGATGTTTGTTGCAACAGAGCTATCGCAGCAGGAGTCCTCCCCCCACAGCGCTGCCTCAAGTTTCCTCTCTGAAATACTGTTTTGTTCCAATACCACAACTCACATTTGAGTAACGCTTCCCATATTACTGTGAGGGTAACTGTCGCTCACTGCTCCAAAAAAATGTGAAGCTTAGTGTTTTAACTCCCCTACATACCTTTGCCCTTCAGCTTTGTGCTGGACCTTTGCCCTGTTCTGCACTGTTTGTTTCGGGAAGGCTGGGGAACGCAGCACGGCTCCTGAGAGCTGACTCATTGGCCCTGGTTGCTGGGCTTCAGCACTGTTTCTGCTGCAACCTCCAGTTCCAGATTTCCAAGTCCAAGGATTCTCACCAAACGCCTCCTTACCCGCACAACTCTTTTAAGCTGTTTATTGCCTGTGGTGCCTGGGTAATTTCTGTTGGAATTGTATCTGGGATTACTGGATTGGAAGCAGAAGGTACTTAGGTCACTTCTGAAGACAAATCAAGTGTAAAAAGAGGGGCCAGGAATGGGGGCACTCGGCTGCCAGTGCTCTGCTCTTCCTTCCAAATTGTGACACCTGATCCTTTTGCTGTGCTCAAATAGGGTGAGATTATCCTCGGAGGAACACCAAATGCCAACTCGGTTGGAGTTGGGTTGGTCTTTGTGTACTTGAAAGTACGGTGCAATGTATCTCTGACACCACTTTGGTGGTATTGCTTGTTTGTCTAAATAAGAAGTGGGCATTGTAGTAGAAAGCTGTCCTGTCTAGACCACATTTGAATATTTGAATCCTTAAATTTAATACAGCTACAAACAGCAAGTTTTTTTAAAAAAAGTCACCTTACGGACAACTTAAATACACTTGAATACTAATAGAGGATTGTGGAGTCCTTTATGGTGGTGCACTTGGCAGAGAAACTCTGTTCCCATCTCAGTAATGACATAAGCGGAGGTATGGTGGCCTCACTGTAGAGCTGGCAGATAACCTATAGGAGAACTGAGAAGGCTATTCTGCTTTGTTCTTACCCTAAGTCCAGTTGGGAGTGGCAAATTTTGTTCATTCCAACCACAATACATATTTACATTATGGTCTTTAAAGTGTTATTTATTCCCTGGTCATGTTGGTGTTGGAGCCTTTACTGACTTCTGCCAACGGCTTTAGTCTTAATGCTGCTGTCTGTGACAAGTTTGTGGTCTGCTGTGCACACAGGGAGTCTGGGGAAAGAGGTGGTACAACCTTGGTGATAACCTGCTGGGTGGTGGTAATGCCATTTAGGTGGAGCTTTGGATAGGCAAGAAATCATCTTCTGGTTACTCCATGAATGTGTGGTCTCTGACATGGCCCGCACAGCATTTCTCTCCTGCCTCTCTAGAGACCAGACTTCAGTTCAAAACTCATTCTGTGATCCAGATCCTTGTTGGTGATCTTGGAGTTGAGAGACTTTTCTCCTTGCATTGAAATAACTGGCTACTCTGAAGATCTAGTAGCAAGTGATAGACCTGCATGTCTTGAGCAGATAAGGGGAGAAGGAAAAGGAAGGTTTTGAAGAAGTTAAAGCAGTGCCATGAGAACTTAAGAGCAGCTACTTGCATATTTAGGTACCAGTAACTGGTGACCAGAACAAATAGGAACTGGATTTGGCCTCAACTAAATTATCAGACTACTTCTCAGAGAGCATTGATCTGGATTGCTTGGCTGAAAGTAAAAGCAGGTGTGCATGTGAAGGTCCTACAGCCATGGAGCAGAAATTGGGTCTGCTGGTGGCAATTCTAATACTGCACAACATACACATGATTTTTTGGGAAGGGTTGTGGAAACAGTGGTCAAGTGTCAACATGTTTCTAAACAGAGGCTCATCCTGTAATTGCAGGTTCCCAAGAGATCCACCTAATTGAACTTCCCTCTATCAGAGCATGTGCTGGTTCTACAGTTTGGGAGCCCTCTGTGGGCAGGCCTGGGTGATTTGCCTTTCCTGGGTTCCTTGGCGTGTAATGTGCTGTAGCACTGCACTTCTGGTGCTGCCAGAGCTGCCCTTAGCAGGTTGTCTGGTCCATCTTCTGTGTAACACTTGCTGTGGATCTTCCCAGGATCAAGAGCTCTTCCTGCAGCATTAAAGCTGTGTGTGCTAGGGGATATTCTGCTGTGACGTTCAAGGAGATGGAGGAAGGACTGCAAACTGGCTGATCTAATACCTGCATTATCAGTGGTTTACCTTCAGCGTCCTTCTGGAGCAAAGCAGACTTAGGAGCAGCAGCCTGCCTCACCACTTGCATGAATTGCAGTGCTCTATGGGAACGCACAGAATTCTTCAGTACACTGCAGTTGTTGTGATTTTATGTTGTGGTTTTTTTTTGTTTGTTTGTTTTTAGTCATCCTGATACTTTACATGGTCACAAGTTGGAAGGGTTAGTAGACATCTCTGCTGTGCATAGCTTGGAGCTGATGGTCTGCAGGAGGTGACCATGATGGCTCTGGTATGGTTGGATTTTCTGGCATGATAGGTCAGGTGGAAGGCTCCCTTTGTTTCAGAAGTACCCAATGGAGGTAGTTCTTCATGTGACTAAGGTCTGTCAGTGCCATTTAGTCTGGCTTTGATGACATTCGGAGGTGACACAGGCACCTTTTCTTGGCTTGATCTCGAAGGTGGCACTCTGGATCCCTCTGGAGAGCACGTGGCATGCAGCTTGCCCCAACCTGTGCTCCTGGGGAAGCATGTTCACTTCCTGCCAAGCACCCCTTGAAGTGGCTGGAAGCAGGTCTGCAACCTGCTGCTTTAGCAGGCAGAGCTGGCCCGTGACCTGGCCACATGCCCACAGGTGCTTCTCTCCACTCCATTCCTGACTTGCTCCCCAGAGTTACCCTGGCCTCTGAGGCCCAAAAGAGGCTTCCTAACCCCATGAGGAAGGTGATGGAGGTGGTGTAGTATCTGCGGTGCTCTACGGTGTTACTTCTTTGGTCTGTGGTGGGCTCTGTGGAGATGCCCAGGTGACAGACCAACAGTTAAGGGGCACCGGGAAGAAATTGGAACTGGGATGGGGCTTGTGAACTTCACGTGTCCTTGGCACATGAGCCAGAGTTAAACCGTGATTGGAAAGCTGGACAGTGGGTGGAAATGGGCTGTGTGTCCTTCCTGCTGGGTGCCAGTGCAACCACAGGGGCCCTGTGAGCCTGGGGCCAGCCTAGTGCTGCTGCCCTCTTCCCTGCAGAGGTATGGGGGTGCAGCCCCGGGGGCTAGGGGTGGTGGGAGGAAGCGGAGTCCTTCCCGAGCACACTGCTGAGCACGTTTTTCCAGCTGAGCGGCAGCGTGTGCCGCGCTCCTGCAGAGTGACTCTGCAGTCTGCAGGGCATGGCTGTGCGCTGCAAGGGAGCCGCCGGCAGCAGCGGGGACTCAGGGGCTGCTTATCTCTTCTTCCCTGGTAGTCATTTGACTTTTTTTGACTTGCCTGATGGATGCATGCATGGAGGGAACAGAGGGTTTTCAGAGCAGGATATGTTAAGAGGTTTTCAGAAGTATGAAACACTGAGGGGAGATGAGAGGTGAGTTTTTCCTGACTAAATATGTGGGGAAGCAAGTATGAAATTGGAAAAGCCACAAAAATGAGGAAAGGTTAGAGTGGTGTTGGTGGGAAAGTAAGAGAAAAAGGTGTGTGGAGATTCTGGTGGCTTACCTGCTTAGTAATTGGGAGGTGCTACCAGAAGGTACGTTGTTAAATGCTTAGCACTGTCTAAGCAGATTATTTGTGATACATATTCAGCCTTTGCACTAAATCCATTCTGGGTTTCTTTTTTTTTTTTTCCTTTCCTTTATTAACTCTGCTTTTTAAAGCTTCTGGCCAGTGGTGCAAATGAGTGATGATTAATTTACCAAATGTTAATTGCCAAGCTGTCTGGTTTGCACACCTACGGATGGTGAAGCTAGTGGTGGAATGCAATACGGAGAACTTACCGTTAATAAGCAACACTCAAATGTTTGATAACCCAACCTTCACTTCAAACTGCTGCAAATTCATCTATTCAGATTCTCCAAGGTCAGATCTTCCTTATTTTCTTTTTTTTTTCTTTTTTTTTTTAATGTATTAAAAGTTGCAAAAGAAGTCTTGAGTTTACTACTGTAAGACATTTAGGATTCCTACTACAGCAGTTTTATACCTTTGCTGTAGCCCTTCCAGTCACAAAGCCCTCATAACTGAGTAGAAATGTCTGTTCATGTCAGGTCTTCCAACCACCCAGAACAAGCCTACTGAAAGTAAAGACTTGACTGTAACAAAAGTAGTAATGTTCTAGGCCTCTCCTAGCACAAAAAGAAGTATTAAAAGGAGTGACAGAAGCACTTTGCCCTACCTTTATACCTCCAGATGGGCTCATGTCCACAAGTCAGCTACAAGGCTGTGGAAAGGGCAAAGCAAAGATTTGAGTGTAAAGAATGGCACCAGTGTGTATAATGCTGAGAAAATACTGAACAGCAGATGCTAAAATGCAGATAAATACATCCCAAAAATATTGTCCAGTGGTTTGACTGAAGCAGATGTGATAGGGTATTTGTGCATGAGATCCTGCCCAACAAGACAGAAAAGTGAATCGGAGATGTCTCCATCGTGTGCTCAGATGACAAAGCATGAGATTTTGCTGGCTGTAATCATATTAATTTTCGCTTCCCAACTCCCAGCTAAACCTTGAGAGCTCAGGGGAATACCTAATATGATCTAATGCATCTTCTGAGTGCTCAAAAGTCCTCTGCCACTGCAGAGAGTCTTTCACTGAGCTGAACAAAAGGGGGATTGATTTCTTTTGGCCTCCCAGTTCCAGGTGAACTCTTCTGGCTCCTGTTTTTTTAATTGGTGAATGACAGATGTGTCATTTGCACGCTGTGCAGGGAGGAATTTGCTGTAAGTGGTCCATGTTTTTCAAATGTAAAATTAAACCTGTAAGTACAACTGTGAAGATGACTTGGAAGAGACATGACAGATTACAGGCAGACAACCCCCTTAACCTCAGTTGGAGCTGAAATCAGACTTGATCTAATTAACAGCAGAGAAGTGGAACCAAGCAAAGATGGAGTTTGAAGGGTGATTGGAAGCTGTGATTAAAACCAACCAGATAGCCTGGACTGGAGAGGGGCAGCATCTCTGGCTGTGAATCTGATGATTTCTTCAGTCGAGATTTAATTACTTTGTCTTCACTGTGCTGCCTCGTGTATCCTACAGACCCCCTGCTTGGCCTTCTGCCCACAGCACTGAGGTGGAGAGCACCTTGCAATTTTCAGTTCCTGGGGTTTTCACAGGGATGTAAGGCATCGCTGCCTGATGTTATGGGGCACACCCATGATGCTGGGGCTTTTGAGATGCAGGAGGGATGCTTTTTCATGCAGAGGCTGGATTTCTGTCTGTTGTAACGGATAGTCTATAGAGAGAAGTTTCTGTCTTGCTAGCTGTTTACCAAACCATCCTTAGACAGAGCTTTGCTGTGGTCTGAGACTGGCTGCCCTTGATGTGCACACAGAAAAGTGTTCTGCAACACAGTGTGTGGTGACCCCCTCAGAGGGAAATGCCATTCTGTATTGGCTTCCAGAGCATGGGATCCACTTGGCTTCTGGGATGCACTGAAACAGTTCTTGTATTTCAGTGAAGCTCTGAGACACATTGATTTTGCTTGATCATGACCTGGAGTTTTAGTGCTTGTTCAATATCCAGTACCTTAAAGAACAATTTGCAGAGGGTGACTGTGATCATTTGGCCCAGACTCATGTGAGGTTGTCTCTTAGAAGGCTGGAAGCTTTCAGTGGTGTCACTCCAGGCTTACTGGTGATTAAAAGATGTGAGGCAGAGAGCTGGGTCACCAGGTGCTGCAGGGGAACAGTAATCAGGCACCTTTAAGGTGCCTTGTACTTCAGCTTTTTGTCAGCTTGTTGTGTGAATTGGAGTGTTCAGTCAATAGGAGGGTTGCTGCTTGTCTGTTTTGGAGATGGGGGGAGAAGGGGCTAATGGGAGAGAACACCCAGTGTTCTCTCTAGTGCAAGCACTGGTAAGTGGATGGGAGAAAAAACAGTGGTGACCTTACAGTAGTTCCTTGTGTGCCGTGTGCGTATGCGAGCACTGGATTTGCAAGGCTGTCAGTTTGGAGAGCTCTTGAGTGTTTTCTGGTCAGACTGACTGAGTGCATTCCCCAGAACTCTGCTGGCATCTCTAGTGCTCAGAGAAGAGACCTGGACCACCTTGTAGCAGGTCTTTGAAGGGTGCTTTTGCCAGGCACACAACTGGTCTCAGTGGTGACCGTGTCTTCAGCCGCAGCTGCAGCCCTGCTTGGTTAGCTCCACTCCCCTTCTGTCTGGAAGAAACTGAATGTCATCATTTAGGTACTAACTTAATGTGTGATAGGAAGTTGAAGCTAAAGAGCTATCTTTAACAGATAATGCTCAAGTTTTGGAGCAGATGTTTCATGTGCATCTTGGTGACACTGAAATTCTTCCTCCCTTTCCAAGTACCTGAAGTTAGTAGCTGCACCCCATCTGAGCTGTGCCAAGACCATGGTCATTTATACACTGAAAACCTAATTCAAGCATTTTTTTTCCATGCGCTTTGTGGGAAACCAATGTGAGCTCACGCTGCCTGCAGCTCAGTCTAGGTAGTAAGGGTGTCTGAGAAGAAACCAAGCCTCTCTACATCAACAGCATAAAACTACTTACCAAGGATCTAACGGTCTCAGTATCCTTGGGGAGAAACTTAATTTGGAAGCTGTTAAGTGCTTCTGTAGCTTTTTATCTTTTGCAGAGACCTTAGGGGTGTCTTAGAAGCTACCCAACATCAGATTAGGGTTGATCCATCTAGCCTGTATCTTTCACCCATATTAAGCTTCTCTCTTGGAAGAAGTAAAGTACTTACTACAGTAGCTGAATGTTGTTGAGACCTATGTGAGGTGTTTGCCTGCGCCTGGCAGCTGGAGAGGGTTGAGAAGATCTGAGTGGCTGAGAGCTGGACCCTCCCCAAGCCTGCTTAGCAAGTAGTGAAGAAGGGGGAACAGGAAGCAAGCAAGATCTCAGGAGGGACATAATTAGCCATGCTAATCTTTGGGTTTGGGGTTTCTTGCTTTGCTACTTTTTCTTAGCAGACCTCGCCCCCTCTCCTCTGTGCATTGCTTTGAAGAGGCTTGTAACTGTCTTGGGAACCTGTGCAGACACTGCCTAGGCCTCTGAGGGGGAGCTGGGTGATTTGAGCTGAAAAGTTGCCTGGGGATGGAGAAGAGATGGAAACAGCACTGGTCTTTTTGCAGCAGACGCTGGACTATGTAATTCGGACCTTTCCCCTGCCTGTGCTGTTCACACTGGGAGGACTGCTGTTGAAGAGCTAAATTGTCCTCGCTGGGTGGCAGGTCAGGTTAGGAGGAAAGATCTCTGGAGGTCCTGCTATCTGTCAGCATTTCCTTTCCCCGTCTCTCTCCTGGGCAGCCAGTGCAGCCCTGCAAGCTTTAGAGCTATCACAACCAAGTTCTGGTCACGTCTCTGCTGCTGAGTCCCTGCATGACCTTGGAAAGGTCATTTTTTTGCTGATGTCTGAGTCTTTTGTCTGCAAAATGTGGAGGATGATTTAGTTACATCTTCATGGGTCGAAAGCCAGAACAAATCACCTGATGTCTTTTCATAGCAGTGACAGTGTGGCTGAGCCCTATGTCCTGCTGGGAGCAGCTGAGGAGCAAGCTATCCGGTGTGCTTGTAGCCATGTGTGCCCAGCAGCAACTCTTGCTCAGCACATTGATGCAGTGTTGCCAGTCAGCGTGCTTTGGTGGCTGGCAGATAACACAAAGTACACTGAGGTCGTTTTTCTCCAAGTTTGGAAAGCAGAAAGATATCTGGGAGCAGGGAGGGTGGGCAGTGGGGTGCAGGGATCTGGCTGTGACTTCCTGCAGCCTTGCCCTTCTCGGCAGTTAGGGCCGTGGGTTGCTGTAATAACGACTCGGCGTTGCTCTTGCATCAGGGCTAATGAGCTGCTCCTCAGCTGCTGTCTCGCAGGCTGTGCTGGGAAGAAGCAACATCTGTGGCAGAAAAGGGGTACTGGTGGTGGAGGGTCTGTGGCCAGGCAGTGGGTGCAGGAGATCCCTTTCCAGCTGTATCTTCAGAGCTGGGAGAAGGCAGGCTTATTGTCAGGGGTTTGAATTTGACTCTGAAGTGTAGCTGGTGGAGGAGACCGGTTACCAGCAGGCTTCTGGAGCGAGTGGGGTGAGCAGCAGAGGGGACATCTGGGCTTGTAAATGGGGTGGCATTTCTGCACCTGTCCCAGATACTTGAATAGCAGCAGTGGCCAGATAGCCCCTAGAGAGGGAGTATGTGTGTGGCTGCATCAGTTTTTCTCTTTAAATGCCCCATTTTAGGATATGGTCTCCTCCTGTGTTTTAAAAATACCGTCAAGCAAAAAACTGGGATTCTGTATCCACCCCCCAGCATCACCTCGAATAAAGGCTGCCCCCAATTTGGTTATGTCTCCTGGGCTTTTTTTGCAGCAACCCTGGGTATTGGTGTTCAGAGCAAGTGCCTCTGCACCACATCTGTGCCCTCACATGACAGCACAGAAGGGGATGCTCCGTGCCCATCCCCACATCCTGCTGGCTGCAACACATCCTTGACCTCCTCCTGCTCACTCCTTCCTCTGACTCCCTTTGCTGATAACAAGGAGATGCATGAGAAATGGTTTCCACTGAGATGTTGTAGGCTCTGTGGATAATGTACAGAGCTGAGGAAGATGGGAAAGGGTTTGGGACATACTTGGCTTGCCAGAGACTGACTTTATGATGAAGTGTCACTGGTTCTTGTGGTGATTATCATTTCTGTGTTTAGACACCAGGTCTTTCTCCTTTTGGCCTGTGCTGAGAAGTGTGCATGCAGGAAGGGGAAGGAAATGTGAGACCACAGGGCCCAAATTTTATGGATCTTCCTTACTTACATCTTGGTATTGCTTCTTGCTGTTTCCCATTTGGCTGCTTCTGTATCAGCCCACCGTGGTGTGCTGGATTTGGCTGGGAGGTATGGTGCAGGCAGGGGCAGAAGTGCCAAAATTCACATACGAATGCCAGCTGCTGGACAGCTGGCTGCTTGGATGTTGGAGAGCTGTTCCGGTGTGTTCTGTGATTTGGCCTGCACTGGGACATGTGGTATCAGAGTGTCTTGTGGGAAAGTGGTGTGTCTGGTGGGAGCAGTCAATGGGATTGGTTTGCTGGCTTTGCTTTTCCATGTTGAGACTTTGCCTTGGGAGGATCCCAGCTTAGTCTTTGCCTGGTTTTTCATGTTTGATTGATTATTTATTTTTAAACCTTGGGAGCACTGGGGAGGGAACTTACTTGGACAGGCAGCCTCAGTCTTGTGGTGTGCTAGATGGGCTCCTTGGGGAGCAGCCCAAGGGGTTTATCTTTGCCCTGCCAGCCACACACATTTCTGCCTCCTTCCCCACCATGGCCTTCTTGGGAAAAGAAAACGCTGCCCGATTTAGAGTTCTCTTGGGTGCCTCAGGTGCTGCTCTTAATTGGCAGGCTAATTTCTAATCTAGTCACTTGTGCTTGCAAGGGAAGGTGTCCCAAAGGGTTGTTGTGCCTGATGGTTCCTGACCTGCCCTGCCTCATCTGTCTTCTGGCTTCCCTATTATTCAAACGAGCAAGTCCTGCCCACTGCTTGCTCTGTGCTTGTTCTTGGCAGTGGGGAAAGCTGCCTGCAAGCCCAGTGCTCTTGGGTCTCTACTCTGGAGTCATATCTGTGTTAACAGTAGCTGTGATGAGTTAGACAAGCTCAGTCTTCCCAAACAGGAAAGCCGCGACGAGAGGCAGGTGTCTTTTCTCAGCAGGAGTTGTGCTGGTGAACCTCTCATGGTGAACATGAGCAGTATCTGCCCATGGTCATTGCATGTGGCCCTTTCTTTCTACTGACCTAAGCCACCGAAGACCTTCCACTGCTTTTCTAACGCATGCAGTGGCAAATGCGCTACTGAGTAGTTGTGGTTTCTAGAAGGTGATAGATGGACCTCGTGGATGACTGGGTGTGCAGATGGTTGGCCCAGCTGTGGTGTGCATTTGATGGAAGAGTTGCTTGGACAGCCTAGCAGGAATGCAAACTGGAGAACTGTACCTGGCAGGGGTATAGAAGGGGGGCTGGTTGCCAAGGCCTGTAGTTCTTGGCTGGTGCAAAGGAATTCCTGTTCTCTGCCACTGTAGTAGTAGTCTTAGTTGTTAGCATTGGGTTTTGGTAATAGCTGGTCCAGCTAGCTGGTCCAAACAGGTAACAGGTGTTAACCAGTGTTTCTGCTTATTCCTCTGTGGAGAAGTTGTCTGTTATCAAAGAAGGAAAAAGCAGAAATTGCCTCTTGTTTGGGATCCTGTAGATCAAGTACAGGGTATTTCTACTCACTGACCTCATCAGCAACTTGTCACAGAAATACAAGATGTTTAGGTCTCCCTGGATGCATTGGTGGAGGGTGGCAGTAGAATGTGGAGTCTGCAGAGCATCCAGACTGGTGCTCAGAGGTTTTTTTGGATGTGTTGTTTTTTTCCCTGAGACGTGTCTTCAGCATGGCCACAGCTCATAGCTCTGCATAACAGCAGAGCTTTCGTACTTTCTTTTCTCCCTCCACCCTTGCTTCTGCTGCTTATAGGTGGAGTGAAAGCATCCCTGCCTCAGGATGCCTTAAACATGGTGCTCTGTTAAAGGCAGATAAGGGGAGCTCTTTGGTAGAGGCTTGTTTTTGCTGCTTCTGCATTAGCTGAGCTCAGGCTAGAGAGCTTTGCTCTGTCCAAGGCGCTAGTCCTTGCTGAAACTCTCATGACTTTACAGCTGAATGTGTGTTCTGGGTGGCTGATAAGCAGGAGCCTGGGGCCTGCCTGCCTCTGTTCTAGGAGGACCTTGCAGCAAGACTCCCTGCCCCCTCTTCCAAGTTCCTTGAAGTGTAATGCTCTTAAAAGTGCTGTTTCCTTAGCTTTTGGGGAGCCTCTGTCAACAGGGTTTCTCCACTCTTGCTGTTGTGCATGCTTCTAAAAATATTTCATCTGATCTTTACCAACTATTTCAGTGAATTCTTCCTCCCAACATTGAATAGGGTCATCAGGAGAAAGACCTCTGCCTCTAACTGTAAAGAGCATGGGAGGGTTGGGTGATCTGTTTGAGCATCTGAAACTGCCCAGACTCCACCAGCACTGCTGAACAGGATGTGCTGGCTTGCAGAGCCACGTGAGATGGAAAGGGGAAGGCAAAAGTCTTCCACCAGAGTGATGCATGATGTGCCGAGGCACTGAGCATCCCTTTGGGTGATGGATGCATGCTTCTGGGTGCTGTTGATGTTATGGCTCTGAAGACCAAGGACCATTAGGAAAATGCTGATTCTGCTTTTGCTTCAGCTGCCGCCGTGGTGGGTCACCATGTTAGATGTTCTTCGTGAACGTTTCTGTTTGATATTGCTGGCCAGGGGGAGTACGAGAGTGCTGTGGAACAACTATTGGTGTGCAGCTTTGTATAGCTCATGAGCTTTTTGTTTCTCACCACTCTCTGTTAGAAGCCAATATAGAAGGTTATTTATGAGAACAATACATTCAGATAAACACTGTCGTCTTCAAAGTCCTTCTCGCAAGAAGTGGTTGAATTGAGGTAGGTTCCAAGGTGGATTGATGTTTAACTTGGGATACTAACAAAATACTTACTCTGTTTAGCTAAAGGAAATAAATCAAGAGGAGGAACCTTTTAAATACGATTTGCACTCCAACTGTAACCAATACTGATATTTTTTTTTCTTCTTTTGTCTTTTACAGATATATTTCCAACTGATGGCCAGTCTGGTATGTATTAATTGGAGCTCTTCAAACCTCCTTCTCCCATGCCGTCTCTGCACTTCTTTCTTTGCTGATCAGATTTAGAAGACCAGCACAGGACTATGAAACAGGCATTAATTAAAACAATTAAAAGTTCCCAAACAAAAAACATTCCTCAAAGAAAGCCAAGCTAAAAAAGTCCTCATACTTGGCCATTGCTGCATGGCAGTGACACGTTTGATGCTGTCCCTTAGTGATGGCTGCAACTGCTGAAAGGTTACCTTCCTCTGTACATTGTAGAGTGGCAACTTTGGGTGTCCAGCATTAAACAGTTTGGGAGTTTGTAGGTCTTGATCATCACAAGAAACTGGCAACACAGATGAATCGTAACTGAGAATCACTGCTGTTAGTCTGTGTGGTGTATACAGCTTGATGTCTGTCTCTGAGATGAGCATTTGAATGTGTGGTGCTTAGAAAAGGTGCAGACTTCCCTTTGGGGCTGGCTGTGTTGCTGCTGAGTGTCATTGTTGAAGACAACTGAGATCCACCCTGCATTGCCATCTGCAAAAGGCCAGTGAAAACTTCCTGACCCCAAGGTTCAGCTTTCTTAGGAGGGACCTTGCAGAAATGGGCTGGGGTCCTAGTGAGAAAGGGAGGGCAACTGTGGATGCAGGTCCAATACCTGGAAGGGGAAGTAGATTTTAAAAGCAGTTATTAATGATCTCAATTCTTGCCTTTCCCAAACTGTAAGAATCTCTTTATCCAAATTGATGTTGTTGAAGTACCAAGACTGAAGGAAAAGTTTGTGTTTTACATAGCGACACCAAGACCAGTCAGTAAAATCCTGCTGCCTTGTAATGATGTCCCATAGCAGAAGCACTGAGAATGAGACTCAGTCCCTGGCTTGGTCTTTTGTGACCTTGAATGCATCACTGTGTTCAAGTCCTACCTGCATCTGCAGCTTTGCATGGGATCACATTTCCCCAGTTCACATGATAGTTTGAGGTTAAATTGCTGCTGATGGTGGAGGCATTGCATGATCAGGATTTGAAAGTGTGGAAAGCAGCTCCCTTTGAAGGGGTGTGTGTATGTGCATGTTTCCATTGTTCTAGCCACGATATGGAACTAGATCCACTGGAGCATTGCAGAAGATGCCTCTGCAGCTGTTGGCTAAATAACCCAAGTAGTAACCCAGCCCATTTGTAAGTCTTTCATGATTCTCTTGCTTTCAGAACATATGTGAAAGCAAAATACTAAGAATGGTTTTGAAGCAAAATACTCCCATGTATTGATTTCATAAGAGACTTTTCTCCACCCTGCTGAAGATCTGTCTTCATTGGATGTTTGATTTTTGTCTGCTTGTTCTGCAGTCTCAGAGATGTGCTTTGGTTGGCACAACTCCATTCTCTCCAGCTGGTTGGGGACCTTCCCAGCTGCCTCCAGGGTGGGGCACGAGTGTGTATCTGCTGGAGATGATAGCATTTCAGTAGGTGCAGGCTACATCTCAATAGCATTGCAGAAAATGTTGCCTGCAGAGCTGGGAGGGTTTTTACAATTCTGTATTTTTAAGGAGAAGTGAAAGTTTAAACAGGATTCCTCTTAATGGTAGCTGCACAGGACCCTGCACAGTTTTTCCTATGCCTTCTTCAGAAAAACCCTAAAGCTGGTGCTCTGCTTTTTCTTCCCGTGTGCTGTGCTTATCTGGAAGTCCTGGTATCTCAGAACAGTGAAGTGTGGACGGAGCAGGTGAAGGCAGGGTAGCACCATTGGTGGGGGGCAGCAGGCTCTTCTGGAGCCTATCTGCTCCTAGCATTGGAGTTCATGTCTGCTTTTCCACCCAGGTGTAGTGATGGAGGATGCTGAGTTGCAGTAAGAGTTGGGACCTGCATAGATGGTTACCCCCAGCCAAACCCCAGGCATTTTGTAGGCACAGTAGCTGTAGTGTGCCCCGAAGCATGTCCCCGCTTTTTGGTTTATGGATGCTGGAGACATTCTGCCCCTAGTCTAGTGTCACTTGCAAGGTGTGTGGAAATGGAAGGGCAGCAGTGTTTGCATCCTGGTTACCTAACAGCATTTGGAAATAAAGCTGCTCTTGGAGGTGACAGACTTTCTTGCTGAATAACGCAGCAGTTCCTCCATCCTCTTCTCTCTCACAGCTGGCAAGGAGGATTCAGCAGCTGTAGGGTGCTTGTCAGAAGAAGCCACTTCAAACCTTTTGATCTGGAGTTCACATGGAAAGCTGAGAGACTTTAACACCGTTGAGAAGCGAGGCTGGGCTTAGCTTGGTGGCATAGTGGCAGAGCAGAGGGATGGGCTCTCATATATCTATTTCTGTTAGAGGACACATCTCCACCTGGATCTCTGTTGGCCGGGAACACCTAACCCCTCTACAAGACTGCCTTTGCTGTCTACCTCCCAGAACTTGGTGCCATGTGGGCTGGTGGAGCTTGCTGCCTGCTGTTTAAGGAAATACTCTTCCTTTAAACGGATCTTCTGCTACCTTTGAGTGCTGTTCCCGTGCCCTGCTGGGATTGTGCACTGCAGCCAGCCCTCCTCACTGGTGGAGGATCCTAGACTCTTTAGTATCACCTTTTAAGAGGCTACCTCTGGTTGATTTAATTGTTTTCCTCTGTGCATCTGTTACACTGCTGTGCCCTTGTTGAGATGCAGAGACCAGAGCTGACTGCAGGGTGGAGCTGTGAATGTGCTGCTGTTGAGCAGAGCAGTAAGTGATACCCTGCCCTCCTCTCACTGTTCCTTATCATTTTCTTTAAATCTACTGCCCCCTGAGCTGATAATTTTGGAGAATAGTCAGCAGTGGCTGGGTACCTTTCTGAGTTATAAATGCCACTTCAAATTAAACATTCTGAAGTTTTCCATAGAGATGTGGGTGATGCTCCCACTGCAAGGAAGCAGGTTTTAATCCTTTGTAAATAGAAGGGGAGGAGCTGGATCTTTTAAATTAGGAGAGAAAGTGCTATGTTTCACTCTTTTGTGGCTGAGTATTCCTGATTTCTGTGGAAAGCTCTCTCTGATGAGGATGTTTTTTATGCTGTGTATTGAGACAGGGGAAGCAACCACCTGTAACAGTGGAATTACCTGGGTTGGAGAGTAGCTTATGCAGCAGGATCCACATGATTGTGCACTCAGTGAGGAATTTGGCAGCATTTGTTACATCAGTTTCACTGTATCTGGCTTAAGGTGGGGAGAATAAGTGAGGATGTTGTATCTTGCGGCATACGAAGCCCTCTGTAAACATGAAGAACACTTTTTTTTTCACTGTGAGGGTGATGGAACACTGCAACAGGCTTCCTGGGGGATTGTGGAGTCTGCCTCTCTGGAGATACTTGGGACCTGCCTGGATGCATTCCTGTGTGATTTGGTATAGATGATCCTGCTCTGGCAGGAGGGTTGGACTTGGATGATCTTTCAAGGTCCCTTCCAGCCCCTGACATTCTGTGATCTTGTTTGAAGAGCATGCCCTGCAATTGGCTTAGCTGAGGTACAGTAAACCTTAAGTAGCCTTTCTGCCTGCTCCCAAAGATTGCAAGGATATTTGGCTGCCCTGTTGTTGCCATGGTTTTAATGCTCTGGATTTGCCAGTGAGAGGAATGCCCTATACCTGTGCTTAGTGTAATCCAGGTGGTTACAAGACCGTAGGATTTCTTCAGCTCATTTTTGGAGACATCCTGTTCAGTGGCTGACCTAGGTCTGGCCTTTCTAATTCCTGGGAATGTTTGCTGCACTTGGGCCTTCCACCAAATTGCTGTTTCTCTCTGTCCATGCAATAGGTCTGCATTTCTGCCTGCTGGTGATTTTTTTTTTTTTTTTTTTTTTTTTCTTTTTCTTCCTTGGGGGTGTGAGCTGAGCTCCTGCATAGACTTCTTCTCTTGTATGTCGTTGTGGAGGCAGGTTTGCAGCTGACCTGGTGCAGGATTCGAGGGCAAGGTCTAGTGGTTGCTCTGCAAGTGGCCACTGCACAGGGGAGGAAATCTCTCTGCAGAAGTAGCCAAAGTCTTGCACAGGAGTCACAGTGGTGAGGAACCAAGAATTATGTTATTTAAATTACATCATTGCCTCCTTTCTAGAAATTCAGTCTCTGGCTCTCTTCTTCGAGATGACAGGATTTCCAGAGGCATGCTTTGTGCAGAGGTCGCACTTTTGCCTTGTACAACCCCTTGCCCCCCTCCCCTGGCGTGGGCGGAAGCCACCCGGTCCTCTTGTAGAGAGCACAAATGTTGGGAGCTGGAGGGTCTTGCGGCAGGCGCTTGGCTCTCAATTCCTGTCTCTTCCTTGTTAAATATTTACAGTGAGACATACCAGATGCTTCCCAGGAAGAGTTTTGTCAGCTTCCAATCCCCAGATGCAGCTGCAGAGGAGTCTGACAGCCGTTAAAGGGATCACCTCGGCGCAATGCCCTGCTTTCAGCAGCGATGCGGTGACCTCTTCTCGCTTGTGCTGCAGGCACTGCTTGTGCTCTGCTCGGCCGCAGCGGGACGCGGGCAGAGAGCGCCCCTCTGCAGATGGCAAGAGATTAATGATGTTTTGGTCCTCGGGCTTTTTTTTTTTTTTTTTTTTCCTTTTCTTCCTTTTCTCTTTGAAAATTTGTCCACTGCAGTGTGAGGACGAGTGGGTGATGCTCTTGTCCTTCATTGTCACACTCCTTTTTTGAGGACCTTCTCCATGCAGTGACATGTGGGACAGCTGCCTTTGCTCCTTCTCTGTTCCCAGCATGACCTGTGTCTGTTTTGTCCACCTAGCCACTGTGTGGAGAAAGAAGTGGCTGATCCAAAGGTGGGCTGATCCAGGTGAGGCAATCTCATCACCATCTGTGAACATCACCAGCCCTGACTGTGCAGAGGCCAGCAGCTGGAGTGCCAGTGCCAAATGCCACTGCTGCGCTGCGCACGCTGGTCAGATTCCCAGTGTGCCTCCCACTTTTCAAGATAAAGTCTAGGACCTTGGGCTGGACCCTGTTTGTTGCTTTTGGTGCTTATCAGCTTTTACCACTGACAAGGTGACCCGCTGAGCAGCACTGAGGATGGGGAGGCAAGGTCTACCCAGCCTGGGCCCTGCACTGGTCTGACCCACCCAGGAACAGGCCGTGCGTGTACACAAGCACTGGGCTGGCTCTTGTGCCAGGTGTCTTGGTGTTACAGCTCCTGGCTGAATGAGGGACTTCCCAGGTGCCATGGAGGTAGGCTCTGTGGCGGTGGCAGGCTGGCTACTCCGAGCGGGGAGGGGGCAGGGAGGGGCGGGCTCGCTAGGTCATCGTTTTTCCCACTAAATATAGTTGTCCGTGCTTTCATAAGGCCAGGATTTCTGCCTCACGTGACTCTTAGCCCTCCCTGCCCGCTGTCGGTCAGAGTAGGGGATCGTGTGTCTGAATGGGTAATAATTAACTGTTAACTAGCTTTTCATTAGAGCCTGGCAGAACCAGCAGAGCCACGCAGCGGAGCTAAGCAGGAGCAGGGAAACTGCTCCTGCTTCCTCCTGGAGGCTTCACCACTCCCCCTTTAATTTGCAAATCAGTTGTCCCCAAAGGTGAGTGGGTTGGGTTGGGTGGTTTTGCTGTGTTTTATAAGGAGTTGTGAGTCCTGTCGTGCCTTATGTGTCTGTCCTTGCTGTCCTGTAGTTGTTCTTCGTGTCACCCCTCCTTCTCCCCCACCAATCATTTGGTTCTTTTAGGTCATGAACTATATATCATCTGTTCTCCAAGCCAGCCTGGAGGACAGCCTGACCCTCTGACTCCTCCACAGTTCACCCTGCCTGCATGGCCTCGGCCCCTGCTGCTTTGCCTCTCCCAGTGCTGAGGTGTCCTCACTGTGCCTTGCTGCCCTGAGTGGCAGCTGGATCAACTTGTGCCTTTTCTCAGGGACTCCAGCCTGCCTGTGAATGCCTGCTGCAGCCTTTGACTGAGAATGTTGCTGGCTTTTCCTGCCCGTCTCCCTGAACTACTTAACCTGACAGAGTGTTCACATCTGTCCTTGGAGGCTTTTTTCTCTTTTGTGATGACAGGAGAATTGCTGGCAGAATGCTCTGCTGGCTGGACATTTATCTGCACCAGACAAGCTGGGTCAGGCCCTGGTGCTGGAGTATTCTGAGCAACAGTGGGGTGCTTTTCTTCATGCTGAGGGAGGGCAGGGTGGCTCAGTGACCGGGGGCACCTCAGTCAGCCCAGCTCCCTCATTTCGACATTTCTGGAGCCCAATCAGACTGGTGACCTTGGCTGCGTCCCCAGTGCAATACATCCATCAGCTTTCCCAGCAGAAACCCCTTAGTTCAGGACTCAGTTTTCCGTAGAAAACTGTAGGAGTTCCTGTGCCTTCACATTCTGCATGAGCCTGGCATCCCAGGGATCAGTGTGGTGGTGTGAGTGTGGATCATGTGTCAAAAGTTTCCTAGAAATCCTTTTCAGGGAAGAGCGTTGCTTGAAAAGGCAGTGGAAAGATGTTGCTTGCCCTTAAGAGAGTTCATTTGCTACCTTTAATAGTATCTGTGTGTGCCAGGAGGAACCCATGGTGCCCTTGCTGACGCTGTTAATGCTAGAAATGCCTGTTGGCATTGCTTAGCCTGCTCCTTGTGGAGTGTAGCTTGGCCACAAGTTGACGGGTTTCTGTCTTGGACTGGGAGGCCGCAGGGAGGGTGGTTATGGTTCAGACCCTGCAGACAGCTTGTGTGCAGAGCTTATAGCAGTTACGTGCATTTAGAAAGCTCTCCGTGACCAGGGCTGAGTTTTCCACCCTGTGCCCCTGCTTGCTCCAGAGGTCTCTGTGCTGTGGGCTGAGTACTGTCTGCAGAGACAGGCTCTGCAAATGCCTTGAGCTGCTTTGCTTCCCCCTGCTCGGGAGCTCACGGAACACCAGCCAAGCAACATGAGGACTTGGAGAGCTGAGAATGTAACTCAGGTGCTGCACTCCCTGTCTATGACAGCACTGCTCTGGCATGCTGTGTTGAGCCTCCCTGTACCCCTGGCCTCTCCCTGCATTTTTCCAGGACAAACTCCCTAGGTCTTGGAGCCTGCCTAGGACACCCAGGTGGGAGTGTTCTCATGGTCTCTGTGGAGCTGTCAGATGCCCTTTTGAAGTTATTTTTAGCGAATGATCTTTGCAGCAGTCGCAGAGCTTACATTGCAGAGAAGTGTAGGCAGCTCTCTGCTTCCTTTGCTGTTACAGTAGGGCTTGTAAGGTGGAACTGAGTGGTGAGGAGCTCCAGAAAATTGCTCAGAAGGCTTCGAGCCATGATGCCTGCAGTTTGTCACTTGCTCCTGCTGAACAGACTTCCCGCATACTTCATGAGTCCAAATCCCTGCCGTCCATGCAGCTTATGATCCAGTCTTCTGCTTGGTCCTGACCTTGCCCATTCTACTGTAGTTTTTCTTGCATGTGCAGGAAACTTCTGACACTGCAGAGGTGTTGCAAATATCCCACTTTGTATAAACAAGGCCAGATGCTGTGCTGACAGCTGGGAGCTGTGAGACCACATGCTGCAAGCAGCGGGGCCAGCTGTGATTCTCTGCAGTTCCCAGGGGCGGGCTGGAGTCCCTGTTGTGGAGGCCTCCTTTATGCTGGGAGATGTCCTTCTGATAACATCTCATTTAAAGCTCTTGGAGAACTCCCTCCACTGCTCCCTTGATTTCCTGCCCCCCCCACCCCCACCCGGTGCACCCACCCCCAGCTATGGCATATGTAGAGGAGGTGCAGTCTGCATGCCCAGTTTGCCCTGAACCTTACTGGTTTTATGGACTTTACCATGTCTTCAGCAAACCGTGAGCATGGCAAGCAGTCAGTGCTATAAATCTCAGGCCTTTCTGCTTGTGGATGGAGCTGCAGAGACAAGTGTTTCTCCTTTCAGTCTGGTGTTAGCTCTGACACGTGGCTGAGGCCAGTGCTGAGAGCAGCTCCTTGGGAGGCAGGCAGGGGTGGAAGCTGCTGCTTGATCTCTGGGAGTATCTGCACCTCTCTGCATGCTGCGGTGCTACCAAATCACTCCCTGGGGAAACTGGCATCCTCTCCCGTCTGCCTGTGCCTCCCAGCTTCTTTACAGTATGGGTCTGTTGCCTGCTCTTGCAGCCTTGCTGATGAAGAAATAGGTGCAGCAGCCAGGAGAGGTGGACAGAGAGGATTTGCCTGTTCCTTAAGGCTTCTCTGCCTCTAGATTCAGGGGAGCCCTCCATGGGATGGGCTCTGAGTAAGGAAATCCTTCAGCACCATCTGCAGCAGGCAGGCTGCTGGTGGAGAGGGATAGGTTGTTAGCTTGCGGGTCACATCTGGCCTGCAGTACTAATCTGCAGATGCCTCTGGAGAAGGTGTGGTGGTGGAGAGCATGAAGCTCACCAACTGTGTCTTTTGATGGCTTGGTCAGGCTCAGATTTCAGTTCATGGAGTTCCAGCACATGGGCAGTGGTGAATGCCACAGGAGAGCTTCTCAAGCAGTGTTTTGTCCCTGCAGCTTTGCAGATCAGGCCACCTTGGGAAGGAGCTTGTTCGAGGCATAGAGGAAGGACTGGAATAGAGTTGGTGCCCTGAGTTTCTCATGTTGGCAAGATGGGATAGGCCTTTGTGCAGCTGCTCTTTGTTGGCTCCCTGGTGTTCCTTTGGGGCCAGCAAGGTGATTCTTCCAGCCACAGTGGGGTCCTGGCAGATTTGGCTGTGGGTGCTTGCTTGCTGGGTCATGCTTATGGGGATTGCTTTGCAGGTTAGTGCTGTCCCACAATATCTGTCCTGTGTGTCATACTCCAGGAGGGACTCTCCTACCCTCTGGGAAGGACTCTGAAGGAGCTGAGTATCTCCAGGGGAAAGAGCTAGTTGCCAGCCTGATTTCTTTGCCTGGACAGTGAGCATGCATATACAAATAGCCAAATAGTGAGTAAGCTGTCTAATGGTTTCCATCTCTGCTCTTCTCAGAAGCTGTCCTACCTGGGCATCCATTGATTTCATCAGGAGGTTAGTACAGTGCCTTTTCCTTGCTGTGTCATTCTCTCACTTGCAGCCTGCCCAACCCCTCAGGCTACTCAGGACTCAGCTTGGCCTTGCCCAGGATACACTTCCTTTTTCTCATCATCTTGAAGAAGCATTGCCAGAGCAGGTGTCCTGTTGTGTTGGATATGAGCTGCAGTCCTCACATGCACCAGGACTGTGCCATGGAGCACAGGAAGGAAGGAAAATCATCCAGAAACTGTCAAGTAATGAATGGACTGCTGAGTACATGGCTGGCAGCCCTGCTTGCACCCTCAGATTCCTGCCAAGGCTCTTGAGAAACTGGGGATACCAGTTTAGCTCTTCCAGCCCCAGCAGGACCTGTGGCATGGAGCATTGCCTCTGCCTCAGCCTCTCCAGCACAAAGTCCAGGCTCTTGGCTTCAAAACTGCCTCCATCAGCAGTTTATCCGAGGTGCTAGGCTGTGGGCTGGAGTGGCCTGGGGGCAGGCTGGCTCCCTTCTGTTGTCTTTGCTGTTGGGGAGGGAGGGGTATGCTGTGTTGTGGACAGGGCATGTGCCAGAGCAGAGGACCATGTATTCCTCCTGGGAGCCTGGGCTGCTCTCTGAGGCTGTCCCTGCTGCTGCTGAGGTGTGCTGAGCCTTGGCCAGTGTTGCATATGAGTGGTAGGGACAGGAGGAGCAGGCACTAGAACTTTTGCAAGAGCTGCAGGTATTTCTGCAGCATAACGCCAGGTCTCTGCCCAGCCCTGCAGATTTATTCCACTTTCATGTCTTCTCTAGGAACCCATTACAAGCTACACTGGGTGTAAGGAAGGGTAGGGAACCAAACCAGCAGGCATTAGGTTTGATTTTTCCCAGGTAAGGTAGCAAATGTGTGTCCTAGGCTGACTTCAGTGATCCTACAGTGTGTGTACCTCTTGAGATGGCGTGGGGGTGGGGTCACACTTAGCTGTGGAGCTGCTGTCACCCTGGCTGGTTGGTCCTTGTGCAGCAGCTGCTCTTCTTCCAGATGTGAGGTGTTTGCTGACCCGGATGCCCCTCTGAGCTTCCAACCAGGAGGGCAGCTGTGGGCTGAAAGGAAAGCATAAGGTGTCTGCACAGCTTTGCCCTTCTTGGTGCGCTGGGGAGCAAGGGTCAAAAGCCAGTGAATGCTTTGGCTGTGCCTAGGTGGTGGGAGGGGTTTGAATGCAACACCGACATTGGGGCCGTGATGGTCCCATCTGTGCCTTGCACCCTCAGTTGTTAAGAACCTCCTCATGCTGGGCAAGCCTATGAGCAGATGATTTGGTTCTGGCTGCAGGCAGCAGATCAAAACTCAAGACCTGCTTTTCTGTTCCTGGCTGTGCCAGCATCTGTTTTGTGGCTGTAAGCAAGGCCACTCCTTTCTCCCCTGTCCACTGTCTTGCCAGTCTCACATCACTTAAGCAGCTGTTTTGTCTGTCCCCTTGCATGGAGGGACCCTGGTTTTGATGAGGGAGAGCTGTAAGGCAGTGCTAGTGCTACTAAAAACTTAGTGCCAAATCAATGCGATAGGAGATTTGTCAAATACCAGGCGGTCTGAGACGTCTGTCAGCAGCTTTTTAAGGGTTTGTCTACCAACCAGGACAGTATCAGATATCCCTTACTAGTACTACATGTCCTGAGCTCCTGTATGGGGATGAGCAACACCTGCTTGCTCCTTATTTCACCGGGTGATGCTGTGGTGAAGGGCAGCAGGATTTTCCTGCAGTGCTGTTCGGTAGAGATGTTTTCAGCTGTACACCACGAGATGTGTTGTCCTCATAGGAAGGTTTTCTTCTGAAGCCTCAGCACCCATGTTAGCCTAAATGTGTTTTGGATAGGTTTGGTTTGGGGTTTGTTTTGCTAGAGTCTGCAGAGTAGCCTGAAGAGCAGTTCAGGGTGTGATTTCCAGCAGCTTGGATACAGAATCGCTGATGGGTGGGAGCTGAGGCACTTGCTTAGGCTGGTGTGCCCTGGAAGATGCCAGGCATGCATGGTTTCTGCTTGCCACAGTGTGCTCTTGGGTCTTGTGTCTGTGTCTCTGCTAGCACCATTGTACCCTCTTGGTCTCCTGCCTTGATTTGAGCAACCAGGGTTTGGACACCTCTGTTCCATCCACTCTGGCAAGAGCCTCCTGCAGCTCCCACCATGGTGCTGGCCTGGTGGTGCTGGCCTGGCTGTGCTCCCTAGAGCCGCCTCCTGCCGGGCTGCAGCGCTTTGCTTTGTGTTTTGTCTTCCGCAGTGCTCTGCAGATGCTAATTAGGCTTCTCTGCACTTCAGCTAGATAAGGGATCCCTGTTCCTATCTTGCGGATAAGAAAAGTAGCAGAACTTGTTTTAATCTCCTCCCTCCCCTGCAAAGATGATGTGGCACCCACCTCTGCAGCCTGTGTCCCTTTGTCTTCTCACTGGAGGTTATGAAGGGGCCTCTCACTGATCCCCAAAAAGGCACAACGATATCTGTGACCATGAGGTGCCTGAACTAAAGCAGATGGAGTCAAGGGCTGGATGCCATTACTTTGAAACCAAGGCTATAGGGTGCTGGGAGCAGGTGGGGTGCTTGCAGTGAGAGTGGAAGCCTCACCCCCATCCAGAATGATCAGTGCCCAAACCAGGCTGCAGAGCAAGTTCAGGTTGTGTTGTTTTTTTTTATCACTGCCAGATATGTCAATGCAATTGGATCTGGCAGAGGTGCTGCATATCTGTGGAAAACCAGGGTAGTTGTGGGTTTCTGCTGTGGCACTTGGTATCTTTTGGAGCTATATTTAGTTGGTGACATCTGTGAGTTGAATGGAGGATTTTAGGGGCTGTTCTGAAAGTGCTTGCTCCTCCTACAGTAGCAGAAACGTTTAAGAGCCTTGTGGCAAGCATTGTGCTGTGGAACTGGAATTCTGTGAGGTGCACGTGGAATTACTGAGGGACACACGGGACTGTTGCTTGTGGGGGGAATCAGTGCGGGTGGGCTGGAGTGGTCCTGGGGCACAGGAGAGGATCTGGGTACCTACTGAGAGCTTGGGCTCTCCTAGGGGTGAAATCTCCGTGCAGGAGCCTTAGAGAAGGGGACCAAGGAAGGGGAGTGCACATGGCTCTGGGCTCTGTCCTGTCATATCTGACTGCTTTATTGACACTTCAAAGCCTCCAGCTCTGAGCAAGACTGGGCCAGCAGAATGAGTCACAGGTTTCAAGGCTAGGAAGGCGACCAGTTTTGATCTTATAGGCAAAGTTATCCTGCTGTAGCAGGAGATCAAAGCCAGCTTTGAGTGGAGCTGGGTAGCCTGTTCAGGATGTTCTCTGGGGCATCCCCAGATAGACTCTACCTGCCTCAAGGCTGTTCTCTTCACCTCCCTTCTGCCCTCACTCCCCACCCCAAGCCCAGTCTGGGGTGCTATTCTTTGAAACGAAACCAGTGGAGTCAGCAGAAGTGCTTGTTCCTGCCCAGTGCATGGCAGCTGGCACAGGCTGCCCCTCGAAGCTTGGGCTGGCTGGCTCTCCTCTCCCTGTGGAGCAGTACTGCCAGGTAGGAGACCTTCATACGTGGTCCTTTTGGGGCTGATTCATGTTAGGCAGCAGCATTCTACTCTGTTGGACTCTGTGTACCCTGCATGATTTCCTAAAGCTGAGCACTTGCAGCTAAACCTGAGAGGGAGAAAACAAGTCAGATTTCTTTTTCTGTTTGTAAGGATGTTGGAGTGTGAGCAGGAGCCAAAATGAGTCATGATGGGGCTGAGGTCTTGACATGCTGCAGGTCTTGTGCGAGGTCCATGGTGAACTCCAGCAGATGCACTCTGATATCTTGAAACATCTCTGAGGCACTCAAATGCCTAAATGCTTTTTGCTTTAGCAATATTTAGGCACTACACAGCGCTGCTCCTTCTCTCTGTGCATTTCCTCTTGTGTGGGAGATGGGCAGCACCCGTGTGCCACAGAACCCTCCTCTGCTGCCTGCAGACGTTTGGCCACGGTGGTGCAGAGGTGGGCCTTGTCTGTTCAAGGGCATGTTTGTTTTGCTGTGTGCAACAGCAGATCGAGTTCTGCATGGTGCTTCACAGAGCAAGCTGAACTCCACACCATCCCTCCTCCCTGGCTGGCAAGACCAAGTAGGGAGCACTGACCTAAGTGGAGGGAGTGCCTTCCTGTGGCAGGATGGGGTTAAAGGTCCATTTCTTGGCAACCTGGATTGATCAGGAGTTACCTGATCTAGATGGGGCCCTCGTGAGAGCCAGTTCAGAAACTGTCTCTGTTTTCTGTTTGCCTTTTCACTGTGTTTTAACAGCTTTGTTCTCCTTTTGCAGAACACACAATTCCTGCAAAAGTGGTGAGGGCTGCCAACCCAAGACAGCGGAAAGGAAGCAAGGTAGGGCTGTGCCTGCTGGCCCCCTTGCTGGCCACCACCTTCTGGTGCAGTTGTTAGCACTGCATGAGCATCTTGAAGGTCTCCTGGACAGGTCACTTCCTTCACAAGGCTGGTTGTGGAAGGGTTGACATGCTGGCCTGGTTTCCTGCAAGAGGATGGAGGATAACATCCTGATTAGCCAGCTCCTCTTTAGCATTTGAATAGTCTTGCCTGCTTTCTGACTGGTGTTCTGCCCAGCCAGGCCGGGGAATACCTCCCCACCCCCTCTCAAAGGGAGGCACTTAAATGTGGAAAGCTCCCCCACCACATTCCAGGCGCATCCCAAGTGCCTTGTGGGCTTAGACGGTGCCCTTCTTTGCAGTGCAGACAGTATAGTGGTGTAACAGGGCCTTGTGTCTGCAGGGCCTTCCTTACCTGTGCACTCTGTTCTTGACTGGCACATGGAGAACCAGGGTAATTGATTTCAAACAAAGCAACTCCTTTGAAGGAATTGGGCCAGTCTGTTCCAAGGGAACAACCTGGGATGGAGGGATAGTAGTTTCTGGGGACACCTGGCACAGTTAGGGATATGGGCTCTTGGTGCTGGATCCCAGCAGCCAATGAGGACACATCTGAAATTGATGTGACTTCCCTTAGGTCTTCACTCGGGGAGAGGAGGGCTCTGGGGATGATGGTGCTCTCATCTGTAAAGCAGTCATGGGTCTGCAGTGGCTTTCCCAGGAAACCTGCCTCCTGGGAAGAGGGGCATATCTCACTTGTGTGTAAAGATGTCATCTCCCAGGGAACTCAGTGACTTCTAAAATTAGTTTAGAAATAATAACCCCGTAAGAGCAAAGAGGATTTTCTGTGCCCAGATAATCTTAAACTCAGTGCCTGTCTGTCATTCATCATGTACCTGGGCAGCTGTTTGGGTCCTGTCCTCGCTCTCCTGCAGGTCATCAGATACCTGCTTGAATTTCCCCATCAGTTCAAGTACATGATCCCTTGCTTTGTTGTTGCCAGCACTTGATAGTAATTGGGCACTTCGTGAAGCTACACCTGGCTGTAGCCTGCCACTAGGTGGAGGCAGTTTCCCTAACGGGATGTGGCTGCTTCAGGTGGGTTTAGGATGCTGAAAGTTGAGTGCTTCCCTGTCCAAGAAAAAAGGCCCAGGCTGAGTGAGTTAACTACCTGGGGCAACTTGGTCCCAAATACCCCTGCTGGGACAAAAAGTTAGGTAGGAGCTAGTTGGCTGGCAGCTTACAGGGCTGGTGACAGCTTGTCTGCAGTTATTTGGGATTAATTCAGGAGCCCTGTTAGGGTGGGGAAAGGGGCTGTCTATATGCAGTTTGCATGTCACCTCCAAACCTCTTGGTCATCTTGCAGGCCACTCCTGGGTGGTGGCTTGTGACAGTGTGGCTGGAAGGGTTTCTGCCTGTTGATGCAGGGACTGGCACCCACCATTTGTGCTCTAAATGTGACTTTTCTCTTTGGATACAAGGTTGGTGACTTCGGTGATGCCACAAATTGGCCAACACCTGGAGAAATAGCCCACAAGAGTATCCAGGTGAGAACACGAAATCGCTCCAGCAAACAAGACCAGGCCCTTGGAGACCTCTCTCTCTCCCCCTCTGCGGCACTGGGAGTGCTGGCAGAGCCAGGCCATTTGGGGTTCTGAGTGTCAGCACAGAGGCAGCCAGGAATAGTGTGCAGGGGATTTCCTTTTAGGGCTACCCTGTGTATTGGGCTCCCTCCTTGGTGCTATTCTGGGAGCCTGAAGCTGGGTCTGAACCCCTGGTCTGGGTGAAGCAGGTAGTGCAGCTTCCAGGCCTGCTCTTCTCAGAACTGCACAGTGCAAGAAGGGGCCTGAGCAGAAGTCAAGATTTACACAAGAGAAAATGAAAATATATAAGAAAGGCCCAGTGTGCCCAAGCAGCATGGTCTTCCTCCCCTGCTATGGATGTGGGTGTCATTGAAACCTTTCTATTTTTGGATGCTTCTTTGCCAGCTCCTGACTCTGTCAGTGTGTGAGAGTCACTCACCCTTTTGCCACTGAGGTAGTCTAGTCCCTTGTTAGGACACCCTCATCCAGGATTACAGGGCCTCAGTGATTCTGTGCCTGGAGCTTGTGTCTCAGCTTTAGCACTTTCCATGATCTGTGAAGGCCTTACCCTGCTCAGATATGCAAGCCTTTCCCCAGGAACAGGACACCTCTAGGAGGCACCAGGCAGAGATGCTTCCAGCCTAGCATGCAGTTCTCCTGTTCCTGTGTGCTGCCTCCAGCTCTTTATGTCTCTCACTTCTTGAATCTTTCCTGCACTGGTATATCTCCAGCAGCCACACAAAGCACCATCCCTCCGGAAACTGCCTGTCAAGAAAGACATGAAAGAGCAGGAGAAAGGGGATGGCAGTGATGGCAAAGAGAGCCTGAAAACCAAATCAGATGAGTCTGGGGAGGAGAAGAATGGTGATGATGATAACCAGAAGTCAGCCCAGAAGAAGAAAGGTAAGACAGGGACCTGGTGGGGACAGTCCCCTAGGCTCAACTGGTTTCCTCCTCTGCAGCCCACAGCCCGATGGAACCATCCACTGGTTTCTCTGGGGGCTTTGATGCAGGACATGGCCCAAGTGGGGACAGCTGTGGTGAAAAGGTGTTTGCACACTTCAAGAGGGCAGAGGGTCATTTTAGTGGGAGCAGGACCCAAGCAGGGGTGTCTGTGCACATGGAGCGCGACAGGAGTTTTCCTCTCACGTGCGCTCCTGTGTTGGCACAGGAGGGTCCCTGGCTATGGATTGCATCAGCCGTGGTTGACACATGGATTCAGTCTGGCCTCGGCCTCAGCCGGTAGAAAGGGGTGGAGGAAGGACAACTGACATGAAGCAACAGGGGAGTTTTGTGTCCTGTCCCTCCATGCCTGAGAGTTGCGGTTAGAGCCTCACTATATCCATTGAGGCCTGTGGCACGTTTGAGGACAGAGTTGGTCCAAAAAGCCCTGCTGCTTTCTCTCCTCTCTGTGTGGGGGCTGTGGAGAAGGAAACAGACACTTGCTGAACCGCTGTCACACCCAAACCCTGTCCTTTTGCAGGCAACAAACACAAGTGGGTCCCTTTGCAGATAGACATGAAGTCAGAGGTGCCTAGGGACAAAACAGCCTCTCGGAACAACCGGCAAAATGAGCAGCACAGGCACCCTTCCAGCACCCGCAGCGAGCTGAAAGGTGGGAGCTGAGGCTGGGGACCCCCTCTACCTGCCCTGACTGTGGGCCAGAACAAGGCCTGGGTGGTGGGCATGTGTCCTCCATTCGAGGGGTGCCTTGTGCAGCGGGCTAGCTCCAGGGAGGTGCTTTTCAGCCATTAACACTGTTCCTGCCTATTCTTCCCCCTTTCGCTTCAGGCTGGCACCCTGACAACAAGCACGAGCGCAGCTGGCAGGACCACGACGAAACCTCCAGCGTGAAGAGCGAGGGAGGAGCTGTGCGAGGGACCTTTCGGGGCCGAGGCCGGGGCCGGGGCAGGGGCCGCGGCAGAGGCAGAGGAGGTAATCATTGTGTGTGTGGTCCTTGTGACAGGAGGGAGAGATCAGGGCGCATGCCAAAGCATGCAGGGCTCTGTACGTGTGTGAGAGAGACCTGGGCCTCCGAAGCAGGCCAGGGAGGGTGGAGCACTTTAGAGATACAGGGAAATACTATGCCAGGTCATCCCAGCTGGTAAGTTAAGCTGCTTTCAATAAAAGCAAATTATTAGTATTTTAATAAAGACAAATATATTTCCGCTAATGAGGCCAAGCTCTTCCACCTGTTTTCTGCCCCTTGCAGAACCCCTACATGCAGGAATTGAAACGTTCTGATATTCTGCATAAGCTTTGTCACATTGAGAGCCAAGCAGGAGTCATGGCTTGAATGGGGATGAGGATTGTTGGTGCTAAACCTGAGAAAGCTTCATTGTACAGCCTTGTATCACCTAGGCTGCCCTGTTGCTCCTGACTAAGATGGCTCCTGGCCTGTTTTGAGCTTGGTCTGTTGAAGCTTCCCTAGGATCTCTTCTGCAGCAAAGACTGAGATCAGGAGGGTGGGGGATATGAATGAGTGTTGCCTCATTGTGGACGGCTGCAAGCGCCCTAGAAGCAGTGCTGAGGAAACAATCTGTGCAGGAGTCCAGCCCCATCTGGCCTGTCTAGCAGACACAGAGGGCTCTGTGTTGACTCCCGCTGGTGTCCCACAGGGCACTTCGACTACCAGTACGGGTACCGGAAATTCGAGGGCTCGGATGGCTCGCGCACCCAGAAGTATACCAGCAACATCACTTACTACTTCGACAACATCAGCAGCGCCGAGCTCTACAGCGTGGACCAGGAACTGCTCAAAGACTACATCAAGCGGCAGATGTAAGCTCCACCCCTTGCCTGAGCACTGATCGTTGGTGGGATGTTTGCAGATGCCCTCCTTGGAGACTGCATAGCTAACATGGGCAGGGTTAGAGCTGAGGTGTGTTGACTTACAGCACAGGCTTGCCCTGTGTCTGGGCTCCCCAGACAGCAGAAGTGTGTGTGGGGATTGTTTCCCTGGGGTGCCCAGAGAAAGGTGGCTTTGGGCTGTCTTTCAGTGCTGTGTTGTCCTTACAGAGAATACTACTTCAGTGTGGACAACCTGGAGCGAGACTTCTTCCTGCGTCGCAAGATGGACTCGGATGGCTTCCTTCCCATCACCCTGATTGCCAGCTTCCACCGGGTGCAGGCCCTGACCACTGACATCAGCCTCATCATTAAGGTGAGGGCGAGGAAAGATGGACTTCCCTTCTTGTTCTGATTCTTGACACTCCTGTCAAGCCTGTTTTTCTAGATGGACTACAGGTGAGATGCAGGTGGACCTCTTCCCTTGTCCTTGATGTGATCCCTCTTCCTCTTGGTCCTCTCTAGAGGAAAGTCTGAGGCTGAGCCACTCTGTGCCAAAGCTGAACCCTGTATTAACAGAGTATCACTTGATTTCAGGCTCTGAAAGACAGCAAGGTGGTGGAAATTGTGGATGAGAAGATTAGGAGAAAAGAGCAACCAGAAAAATGGGCTCTGCCTGGCCCTCCTATGGCTGACTACACACAGACAGACTTCTCACAGTTCATCAACTGCCCGGAGTTTGTGCCCCGCCAGAGCTTCCAGAAGGAGACAGGTGAGCACTAGGGGAATGTGGAGGGAAATGTGGGATGCACGTTGGTATTGCAGCAGGACCAAGACCCTGCAAGTCAGGAGTGTTCCTCAGGGCATGGCTTTATCTGCTTTCTGCTTGTGGTGGGAGCTGGTATGGGCTCAGGCCCTCAGTGCTGCTACCTCTGCACATGGAGAAACCTGAACAAGACTGAGACTGTGGAGTCTGAAAGAATTCAACATATTTTACTACTGCTGTACAGACCAGAGGACACTTGTGAACTCTTAATTTTCCTCAAGTGAGGGAGGGGACAGATGGGTCAGCAGGTATGGAACTGTTGACGTAGTGCTTGGAAAGGACCTGCTGTCCTTCGTGGGCTGCCCCCTCCCCATGACACTTCACTTGTGGGGACTGACGGGAGTCCAGGGATGGGCTTCAGTGGCCAAGTGGAGGATCTTCTTTGTGCTGCTGTAAGTTTTGGTGTGAGAAAATCTCTTTCCACTGTCTCCAGGCTCTTGTGAAGGTTTCTCTGAGCGCAACAAAGCACCTGCTTTAGGGCTGTGTGTGTCTGGGAAATGATCACCTGCAGAGCTCTGTGGCTACCACCAGTATCACAGCCTTAACTGCAGATGTTTGGCTTTGTTGGCTTTTTTCCCTTCTTCCCTTCCCTCTCCAGCACTTGTGGGCAGTATGCTGGTAAGCCTTGGCTACTGAGTGCTAGCTGGACCTTCAGACTGTTTAATTACACAACCCCCAGGCTTCTTCCCTTCCTCTCTCTCTCTCCCTTCCTCCCTCCCTTTCTCTAAAGCACCTTGTGACTTTTGTTGCTCTAGAGTCTGCTCCTGGCTCCCCGCGTCCTGCCAGCCCAGTCCCCACCAAAACAGAGGAGGTCAGTAACCTGAAGACCATGCCCAAGGGTCTGTCTGCAAGTCTGCCAGACCTGGATTCAGAGACGTGGATTGAAGTGAAAAAGAGACCTCGGCCCTCCCCAGCTAGGCCCAAGGTAGGTGGATACATAGGAGCTGTTGGGGTGGGCGTCTCCCAGTTGTCAGGATGTCTTGAATTGTAAGAAGGCAGATTTCAGATCAAATGTGGTCTGTTGGTCATGGGAGTGTCATTTCTCCTGGCCCTGTCAGACCCACTTTGTAATTTCTCCTCAGTGGTGTAGATGAAGTGTTCTCCACAGGTGCTTCCAGCTGCAGTAGGGAAATGAGACAATAGTTGGGCCTCCAAGCAGTAAGGTTGTACCATTCTTGTCCCCTCGGTAGAAACCAGAGGAGTCAAAGACACCACAACAGCAAAAGCAAAAGGACCAAGATGAACCTGAGGAGCTGGACTTCCTTTTCGACGAGGAGATGGAGCAGATGGATGGCCGCAAGAACACCTTCACGGACTGGTCAGACGAAGATTCGGATTACGAGATCGACGACCGGGACGTCAACAAGATCCTCATCGTCACACAGACGCCGCCCTACCTGCGCCGGCACCCTGGCGGCGATCGGACTGGCAACCACACGTCCAGGGCTAAAATGAGCTCGGAGCTGGCCAAGGTGATCAACGATGGGCTGTACTACTATGAGCAGGACCTCTGGACAGAGCAGTTCGAGCCAGAGTATTCACAGATCAAGGTGAGAGGGGCTGATCCAAGGAGGGGAGAGCCTGTGGGGAGCCTCGTGTGCAGCAGGCTGGCTGCCTCCTTGGCGTGGGGTGGAAGGGGCGGTGCAGTTACAGCCCCATCATGGGTACGACTAAGCTGGGATGAGTCCTGTTGCAGTGCTTGGGATTCTGGCTCCCAGCATCATGTTCTGTTGCATCAGGGTTAAACACAACTCCGTAATGTAGCATGAGGCTGCAGCTAGGTAAATAAAGTAAGGTGTTCTGGAGCATGGAGCCTGTTGCTTTGCTGTCTGACAGGGTTTTTTCACAGTGATAGATCTAGGGGCTGAAACTGGGTCTCTGCAATGTTTATAGTGTCCATGCTCCATGACATGGTCCCTTGGAGACTGCTTCCTGGGATGGATTCATGGCTGGCTGGCTGGCTGGGCTGCACTTGGCCTGTGTTCTTCCCCATTCTTTGTGCCAGTTTGCACAGACTATGGCTTTTCATGGAAAACTCATCCGCTGCTTTGAACCATTGGAGTCCCAGATTGGTGACTGACTGCTAGGGATTTGCCTAGACTCTTTCACTGAAGGAAGTTAATTTGACTGCAAGGTGGGATGGCCTCTTTGAGCTACCAGCTGGTCTCAGTGTTCCTTGTCTGGTATCTTGTCACACTACTGAAACTGTGCTGCCCTCTGGGGTGACAGAAGCTGATGGTGTGAGGAAAACAGATTACAGTGGGACAGAATGTGCTGGGTCACTCGATTACGTGAGAGCATCATGCCTCACTGCTGGTGTGGATGTGAGAATGCAGGGAGGAGGCTTTGGGGACATAAAGGTGGTAGGGGCCAATCATGGGTTATGGAGCTTGCCTTGAGCTTTGTTGTGCCAATCCTTACCTGAGTTGGTAAAAGCCTAAAAGAAGCAGGCAATGGTGAGTGGAGCTACCTTGTAGGATCCTTGAAAGCTTGGGAGGAGCAAAGTGGTTTATATCTGGCCCATGGCAGTGTCTATTTTTCTCTCTACTGCATCTCCCTACCACTGTGCAGCAGGTTACACTTCTTGGTATCCCATGGCCTCTCTTGGTGCTCAGCTGTTGTACAAACAGAGACAAAATGGTCAATGATGAGCTGATGGGATATGAGGGAGAAAAAGAGAACAATTGGTTGCTTCATCATCTTCCTCTCCCAATGCAGCAAGAGGTGGAGAACTTCAAGAAGGTGAATATGATCAGCAGAGAGCAGTTTGACACCCTGACCCCAGAGCCCCCTGTGGATCCAAACCAGGAAGTTCCTCCTGGTCCCCCCAGGTTCCAGCAAGGTAAGAGACCGCGGGGATGAGTGGGTGATCTTGACCTTGTTCTTGTTCTGCCTGATGAGAGGCCCTCAGAGGCTGGGTAGTAGCTGTAGAGAAGGAATTTTGTGTAGGCTTGTACTGTTGTCTTTCCCAGTTGTTCTCCCAGTGGAAGGTTTAAAGGCTTGAGCAGAGGAGGCCAAATAGCAGAGAGCATCCCAATTGAGTGAAGAAATCTTGGCAGACTGGGGTAGCACCCTGGATGTGACTTTCCTCTTGGACCCTCTCTATAGCTGGAACGCAGCTGCCTGCTGTGCCTTGTCTGCTTCTGACACTTGGTGCCCTGTCCTTGTCTTGGGGGTGGGATTTGTCACTGCTGTTAGCCACTAGGAATCAGATACCTTGTGTGGGATCACTGGAAGCTCAGTCCTTGGATCTGCTGCTAGGCTTTGAGCTGTCTGGCCAAGCCAATGACATGCGGAATTTGAAGCTGCTTGTCTCAAGAGGGCTGGGATATGTTCCCATCTGGCTGGGTGGATGTCCCTTGGCTGTAAGTGACACTCTCACACTCTGAGCTCAGCTTGACCTGGAGTGGGGGGTTTCTCTATACAGTACCTACAGATGCTTTGGCTAACAAGTTGTTTGGAGTCCCTGAGCCTTCAACCATCGCTCGGTCTTTGCCTACAACTGTACCAGAGTCACCCAACTACCGTAATGCCAGGACCCCCCGGACGCCTCGCACGCCTCAGCTGAAGGACCCAACACAGACGCCTCGTTTCTACCCAGTGGTGAAAGAGGGCAGAACGATAGATGCCAAGGTGGGACCATAGCTGAGGTGCAGGGTGGGAGTGGAGAAGAAAGGGACATGTCCCTGATGCACCATGTCTTGCAGACTCCACGGAAGAGGAAGACGAGGCACAGTTCCAACCCTCCAATGGAGTGCCACGTGGGCTGGGTGATGGACTCCCGGGAGCACAGGCCTCGGACAGCCTCCATCAGGTACTGGAGACAGACATGCGTGGTCAGGCAGAGACAGAGATGAGAAAGGGAATGAGTGTGGGAAGGAAGGGGAAGGGGACTGTCTGGTCTTGTGTGGGGGGGGGGTCTCCTGTTAGGTGTCTGCAGAAAGGACTGAGTCACAACTTGTCCCTCCTGGAAGGAGCTGAGAAAACAAGTTGAGACTTGTTTGGAAACACTGATACCCTTTCTAGTAGGAGACCTTGTAGCTCAGGTCCCAAAGTCAGAGCAGACAGTCACAAGGAGCTGGTGGGACTGGCAGACGCATGTCGTGGGGTGGAGCATGACTGCACTCTGCTGTCAGCTGGCCAATACTAAGGAAGAGGATTGACAGGAGTCTCTCATGCTCAGCTCCAGCCCCTCGGAGGGAACCCCGGCTGTCGGAAGCTATGGCTGCACCCCACAATCGCTGCCCAAGTTCCAGCATCCTTCCCATGAGCTGCTCAAGGAGAACGGCTTCACACAACATGTCTACCACAAGTACCGTCGGCGCTGCCTTAACGGTAGGGACACTGGCACCTGAGGGGTGGGGCAGGGTTTCTGTACTCCGCCTCTGAGGGAGAGCAGGCTGCAGCTGCAGGGCTCACGCCAAGATTAGTAGAGTCCTACAGGACGAACTTCCTGGTAGTGATGTCTCCCCACAGCTTGTGGTGAGCGTGAGCTGTGGCTTAGGGTGTCCAGCACTGGGGCTGGGTGTAGTCACAGTGCTGCAGTGCTCCTGCAGATTAGCAACCACACAAGAGCTGTCTGCACAGGAGAAGATCTGCCTTGTAACCATCCCCTCTTCCCAAAACAGAGCGGAAACGCCTGGGCATTGGCCAGTCCCAGGAGATGAACACACTGTTCCGGTTCTGGTCCTTCTTCCTCCGAGATCACTTCAACAAGAAAATGTACGAGGAGTTCAAGCAACTGGCTGTGGAGGATGGGAAGGAGGGATACAGGTAGGAGTAGAGGAGCAGAGTAGCCTTTCTTGGGAGGGGAGTAATGGGGGAAGGGTTTGGCCTTTTGCAGGGCTTAAACAAAATAAAGGTCTTTGCCTTGCTGAAAGGTAGGAATGGGGTCACCTGGAGCCATCTCCTGCTGCTGGTAGGAAGCAGGGCTCTTAGCTCAAGAGCCTCCGCTTGATTGTTGGGTGTGCTGATGTCTGAGAATCACGTGGTGTGTGCTGTGTTCCAGGTACGGTCTGGAGTGCCTTTTCAGATACTACAGCTATGGGCTGGAGAAGAAATTCCGGCCAGATATATTTAAGGACTTCCAAGAAGAGACCATCAAGGATTATGAAGCTGGTAGGTGCCTTATTTGGCCTACTCTGGGATTGGCAGTGGTGTAGCCCAGCTGCCTGGTCACCCCTGGGCCGCTTCTTGTGACTCTGGGAAAGCCATACCATGATGGTACATTAATATGTGTGGCTAGGATTGGCTCTTCCTCACTTCACAGAGAGGGTTGATTGGATGCTCGCCGTCCTGAGGGCTGCTGGGAGGTGGTGGGGGTGATGGAGGAGGGCAGTAGGAGGTTGTAGCTTGCTCAAAGCATTTCTCTAGAGGCATCAGTTCCTTCAGGATTTCTTAAGGTCTTGCTGTGTGGCTGAGCCTTGTCAACAGCAGGTCAGCTAAGCTGGTGGATCTCTCTTGTCAGGAGGGCTGCCCATCACTTGTGTAGGTTGCTTCCCTCCAGGTTTTCCATCTTGCCTTGGTTGTGCCCACTAGTGAGAAGCAAGGGTCTGTGGGGCAGTGGGAAAGCCTGGAGGAAAGGGTTCTGATGTCTGGTTTGGTTTTGTTCCCCTCCAGGACAGCTCTACGGGCTGGAAAAGTTCTGGGCCTTCTTAAAATATTCCAAAGCCAAAAATCTGGACATTAACAGCAAACTGCAAGAATACCTCAGCAAGTTCAAGCGCCTCGAGGACTTCCGAGTGGATGTGAGTAGGCACAATGCCTGCACCATACTGGTGCTCCCTTCAAACACCCCTTGACCCTGTCAAAGTCCGACGGGAGGGTTTTGGAGACCGGTCCGGAAGCCGTTCCAAACAGGGGAGGTTGGTGACACCTAGTGTCGTGCCATGTCATTGCAACCAGGCCAGGAACGACCTGCAGGGTTTGCCTGCTGCATATCCACTTCAGAGCAGCTCTCTGGGGAGCTGGATGAGCCTGTCTTCCCTCGCGGCCTGGGCAGGGGGGTGAAAAGCAAACCTGCATGATTTGAGTTCAGCCAGCACTACATGGAGCTTCAGCTCCTGGACTTCTAATTTGTGTCTCTGTTTGGGAAGAAGGTGCCTAAGAACAGGTTGTCAC
>VWZE01011583.1:107586-170907 GCA_013396675.1 Eubucco bourcierii
AAGTTTTAAATTATTGCTAGAAGTTCGTCTGGATTTACCAAAACAAGTCTGCTCTGTGCAGCCTCAATGACTCCCCCGTGTGTTCCCCCTTGGATCGCAGGGCAGCCTGCTCAGGAAGCTCAGAGGAGTGAGGTTCCCCGCAGGGGGGCTGAAGCCGCAGTGCCTCACGGCACTGTGGAGCCTCTGATCTCTGTGACCTGAAAGACGTCTCCCATTCCACGGATGGTGGCGGTGCCTCTCCAACACCCACCGTCAGGATGAGCATCTCCGTGTTGCCGTGTTCATCCTCATGCTCCCTCCTCCCCGGCATCTTCACCTCCAGCCTTCCCAAGGGTCTGGCTCTCTCCCCGCCCGCCTCTCCCTTTCTTCACGGACAATTTGGAAGTCAACCAAAGGACCTTTGCCAAGGACAGGCTTATTCTGACTCCTTCCTGCGAGGACGGCTGGTGGGGAGGCCTGCAGGCACCTGGACTCAAGCCTGCATGAACAGTGCACCCACTACCCCAGGAATGCCCATCGTGAGCAAAGACAGGACTTTGCTGAAGGAGGTTTTCTCTTCCTTTTCCCTTGGAAAAATGAAAAAACAGAAAACAAACCCAACAAAAACAAAAAAAAAAACAAAAAAAGGAAAAAAAAACAACAAAAAAAGACTCTAAAAAGACACATCTTCCTTTGCTTTCTTCCTTGGAAATATTATTGAGAGAGAAAGAAAAAGAAAAAAAAACAAACAAAAAAAAAAAAAAAAACCCCCAAAACCTACGAACTCCTCTTAAAAAAAAAAAAAAAAGGAAAAAAAAACAACAAAAAAAGACTCTAAAAAGACACATCTTCCTTTGCTTTCTTCCTTGGAAATATTATTGAGAGAGAAAGAAAAAGAAAAAAAAACAAACATAAAAAAACACACACACACACAAAAAAAAAAAGTTGCCTTATGGTGGAGCTGGACTGGGGAGGCTGTCTGGCTTCCTGCACCCTGGGGTGCACTGGGCTCTCGGCTCCCCTGGCCCAGAGACTCCTCACGGCATTGCTGCCGAGATGATCTTCCCTGCGGCCTTTCCTCTGACCCTGCAGCTCCCTTGGACGCCTCCCCCCATCGTGGAGATCCCCCTGCCAGCCCAGATTCTCGTGGGGGAAGGTGCTGAGCGCAGTCCAATCAGACTGGTACTGATGAGGTAGCTGAAGCCGCTGTGTTGTGTATATACCATTGTAGCATCCTCCCTGCCACAGCTACTGTGTGTGGGGCCTCACTTGCACCCCTGAGCCCTCTCCAGGCAGGCCGGGGCAGGAGGTTGGTCTGCTCCAGTCTGTGCCTCCAGCACGGTCAGGGGGTGAGTGGAGAGACTGTCACAGCAGCTGGAGGGACTGGTCCTTGCGAAGGAGGTGGGAGGAGGGATGGCATGTTCTTGTAGCCTGACAGGGAGCAATGCAGCCCCAGGGAACTCCATCTCCTGCACCTGTCACTGACCCAGGGCTGTTGGTGGGACTTGAGCTGGGTGTGAGCAGGAGACCTGCCTGGCAAAGGAGGGCTCTCACCTGGCTTTCTTTGTGCATGGAGTCTTTGTGGGCAGCTGCATAGAGTGTTGTGCTCAGGACCGTATCCCTGTGCATATTCAAGAGCTGGGATAACACCATGCTGCTGCTTGCTCAACCAAAGCAAGGCTGTGGTTGCAGAGCTGCTGTGAGTTTTACTCTGCTCTTCTGCCCAGCACCAGGTGGGCTTTGGCAGACCAGCCTTCTCCAGGCTTGTGACATGCATTCCCTTGGAGGGGACATGTGTCAGAGGGGCAAGATCTGTTCATGGGGCCCAGAAGTAGGGGAAAAGTCATGCTCCCACAAAGCATGTAAGGAAAGAAGCTCAGCCAGTGCCACTGTGCTTGGTCTCTGGGGTTGGGATACCAGCAGCTGGCGTGGTTGTGGCTGTGGCACCCCTGCCTCCTGACCTGCAAAGCCTGCTGCTGTGTGCAGTGCAGAGCTACTCGGAGATGCAGTTCTGTGACATCACAAGCTGGTAACAAGCAGCATTTTCCCAAAGTATGGTACAGTGCTGTGTCTCAGCTGGGAGAAGTCATCTCTCCAGAGCTGTCTCTATACGGCTGCAGAGCCGAGAACTGAGATCAAGGAGGCAAGCTTGGGCACGTTGTTTGGTGGTGGCTGCAGATGCTCTCAGGCCCTGGCTGAAGTTACTTTCCCAAACTGACACTGTGTTGAAGGTGCTGCTTTAGTAGATTGGGGGCTGGACTGGTCCATGTGGAGCAGCTTCATGAACTGCTGCTAGAATCAAAAGCACAGCTGGGTTAGAGTAAGGCTGGGTAGCTGCTACTTTGCTATTTCCTGGTGGTGTGATCCTGCCCTGGTCTAGGCAGCTCTGCCACATCATCCTGCAGCTCGGTACCGCCCGCGGGCCCGATTCCAGCATGCTAACCTGTCTTGAGTCGTGGCTTGCTCTGTTGCAGCAGCAGTGCTCTGGGCTTGTGGGGTGCAAACTAGGCCAGATGGGCAAGTGCTGTTAGTACAGTGCTGAGGCTGCGACTGTTAACTTTGCATTTCCTTTCCCAAGCTGGAGTCAGATTTCTGAGGTTATGGATGCAGCTGGGTTTGCCCCTGGTTTGGGAAGGGGGAGCCTGGGAGGGTGGAGATGAGGTTGATCAAGGACATTGGAGATGCCTTGCTTGTTGTTTGCAAGTGGAAGAGGGTCAGGATGTGCTGTGGGTGGTCCTTGCTGCTGTGTCCCTGTGCTCCTCGTGTTGGTGCATGCTCTCTTGAAGACAACTGTGTGTTTTAGCAACAAATGAAGTAGGAAATGAGGAGGAACCGGCTCCTGCCACAAAGCTGTTGCTTGTGGAGCAGACCGTGGAATTGTTTGGGTGGTAGAAGAGGTAAAAAATTTCCCAGAGAATTTCCCAAAATCTGAATTAATTTTAAATGATTTTTAAAAATTTCTAGGGCTGAGACTCAAGTCTCGGCATGGAAGAGTTTTCTGAGCTCCCCAGCTGCTGAGTCTCAGTGCACGTCCCATCAAATCAGTGGCCAAGGCTCCTGTGTGAAGCCTCCATTTCCCCAGAGGAAGGTGGGTTGGAAGAACACTCTCAGTGGTCCTGCTGCCCTTGTGGACTCTGTGCCTTGTTTTAATGTTTCAGTGACAGCGTAGCCAGGGAGCAAAGAAAGGATGGATGTGACAGCCTGAGGCAGCTGTTGCTCTGCCTGTCTTCCCCTGGACTGAGGGGACTTGGGGTGATTTGCTTCTGCTCTCTGCTGGAACATGGTGCCCACCATGAGGTCACAGTGTGGGTGGTGGCACAGGGCAGGGAGCTTCACGGTGCTCTGGTTGTAGGGCAACGTCCTACAGCCCTGTGCTTGCATGGCAGCCATGGTGAAGCCAGGGCTGCAGAGCACATGGTTCGTGCAAAGCTGAGGAGGGGTTGGCCACAGTGAGGCTTTCCCTTGTCCTGTGGTTTGTGCAGGATCAGGTTGCAGAGGCTTTTGGCCTCTTGCTGTGTGGTTGCATACAGAAAGCATCGCACATGGCTGGCACCACCATGGGACAAAGGGGCAGCTGTCCAGAGAAGGGTTTTGCTTGTGAGGAAGCTCTTGCCCTCCTGCCATGTAGGGAGTTTGGCCTTGCTTTTAGCTTGTATGCTTCACCATGATCATGTTTTTTTTTCTTTTCTAACTCTGGTGGTCTGAGCATTCGGGCACAGGTACTGCTGCCGCTGCTGCTGTCCTGCAGCTCGCAGGGTCTGGCACCCAGCCACTGGCATGGCTGGAGGGAACCCCAAGCTGCTTTCAGAAGGGCTCGCCTGGCAGAGCAGGGAGAGCATTCCCTATCTCACCCTTCTCAGAAGATCCCATGGCACTACAGCTCCCCAGCTGTGTCTGCCTGTATTTGGGATGCAGGAGCTCTGGCATGGGGTCGGAAGTTGAAGTTGTGTTTCAGAGGAGGCTTCCTTGCTTTGCCGTGCTCATTTCTGGGGGCGGGGGGGGAAAAGTTTAAAAAGTAATAATCCTGCTGCTCCATTCGCCTGTCTGTCCCTCTTCCTGCTGCCCCCCTTGCACCCCCCCATGGCAGTGTGTCACTGTAGCCCTTGGAGTCCCTCGAGTCTTGGCTTGTCCTGCTCAAGCCTGGTCACTGTACTGTAATAGAACTGCGTTAACCTCAGTGTCCTGCCACGTGTCCGCACGCATTCCGCATGGCAGTGCAGAGGGGGCCTTCTAGCTGGTAATGCCTTTCCAGTTATTTTATTAAAAAGAAAAAAAAAAAAAAAAAAAAAGAAAAGAAAAAACATTAAAAAAAAAAAAAGTGTAAATGTAGCAAAGCTGTGTTTGCAATGCTTATTTTCTCCTGTCTCCTCTGAGACTGGTTATGTCACTTTGTCACTGTTTGGAATGGATGCTAGGCTCTTTTTAAGAGAGGGTTGCTACACTTGCTGTTAAATGCCTGACTGACTCTTGTTCCTGGGTTTTTCTAAAGTCTCCAGTACAGGTAACAGGTGATTTCTGTTTGTTGTTTTTTTTTAAAAAGAAAATGTTCATCTCGGTGGTATGGAGCAGGTGGCTGGAGGGCAGCGTCTCAATGAGTAGTTTACAGTTTCACTTTCTGCAGACACTTGAACATAGGACCGATGTATCTGTGACAAGCACATCCCTCAGTGGGAGGCTCCAGAGGAGCAGGGAGTACCCTGGGCACTGGCTAGACCCCTGCAGCATGTGGAGTGTGCTCGGGCCACCCCCCTGGTCCCCTGCATCTTGCTGTCCAGGTGTCAGCCGTGCACAGGGGCTGGCTCATGCCAGTGGTGCCCCTCACAAGAGGGAGTTCTTGACACCACTTGGTCCCTTGAGCCTCCCCAGTGCAGCTCAACTCCCTCTCCTCCCAGCCTGTCCCAGTCCCGTTGGGGTCAGAAACTTGTATTTGTGGCTCAAACCCCTGCTGAGCTGTGCCCTGGTGAGGGTGGCCCTGTGCTCACTTGCCTGGAGCAAAAGGGGTGGTGGTTTGATGTGCTGGCCCTTCTCAAACCCTTTGTGTCCCAACCTCAGCCTTCTGTTTCCCAAAACTAGAAAGTGTGTGCAACCTTCTTCAGCTGCATTTATCGTAGAGACAGACTTAAAATGACTCATCACAGACCATGTGTCACTTGGGAGGAAAATCTTGTTAATAAGGCCCGCTGTACATGATCCATCTTCTGTCAATAGGACATAATCTTTGACCCATGTGCTAGGATCATCATCACATATAAAAGGAAAAGAGAAAAATGTAAAATACTTGAATGAGAGCTTGTATTATAACATTAATATTATTCAGAGTATCTGCTTTCTAGGCTGATGTGATTCTCATTATTCTAGTAATGCTTTAGTCCTTTGTAATTTGTGGTAATTATGCTTTTTCCTTTTTAATACAAAAAAAAATGTATAAAAATAAAACTTCAAAAGACAGTGGAGCCTGGGTTTTGTGCTTGCTGGCATGCTGTGGGTGGATGAGCATGCTGGGTTCACCCCTGGGTGCAGGAAGAGTTGGCTTCCATGAGTGAGAGCTGGGCTGACAGCAGGTGAGTGCAGCATGGGTCAGCCCTGTATGCCCCCCCGCCCCAGAGGGCTTGCTTAGGTTATGCGTCTGACAGTGGTGAGAGGCAGTTGTCTTCTTTTTGTCCCAGGACTCCTAGGGAGGATTGAGACTTAATCAAATCCTGGAGAGGACCTGCAGCATGTCTCAAGCTGGGCTGTGTAAGTGGTTATGGTTACTTTTTTGTTGGGTGCTTTCATACTGGGTTTCACTTGATCTCCACACAGCTCAGGACAGCAGGGACTCTCCTTGGGAAGTCTCTTCACACAGAATTAGCTTTGGTTTGTGCCTCCTCTGCTGTGTGGGGGGCTAGGTGAGACTCAGTAGAAGGAGGTGGTGATGTACCAGAGCTTCTGCCATCAGCTTCCCTGGCCCATGAGAGGGAAACTGGCTTAGGATTGCAGACACTAGTTTGTGGAAATGGGGATGTGACAGCCCTTAATTCAGATCTGCACTGACCTCTTGCATGAAGAACTGCTTGGGGGAAGTCAGGCCTCTGAGTGTACAGGGGAGAGGGCTTCTAAAGCTGACTTTCCATAGGGTTGCCTCCCATATCCCAGGTGTTCTGAGTCTCAGTAGAATTCATCCCATCACATGTAGTTAAGAGTGATGTTGCTGCAATTTCTATGGAATGCTGCTTAAAGAGGCCAAGACGTGGACTGTAAAGACTGCAAGTGTTAAAAAATTAATACTAATAACTTTCCGGGGACTCCCCAAAGCACATCCAGTTTGCATGCAGGCAGCTAGAAACAGGGAACAGTGCAGGCAATTATGGCTAGAAACCCTCTAAACTTTGTTTAAAAATAGCTTTCTAGATCAGGAGAGGGTTGTGCCCTAGGTAGGGAATAAGAGGCAGCAGAAGTGCAGTCATTTCAAGCAGCGTATTTAAGTTCAGCTTCAGCTTTCATTAGGTGTGAACAACAACAACAACTCCTTCCCAATTCAATACTATTTGGCATCAATCATTGTCTCTTGCTCTGCAAGAGCTGCAGGCTGATAGCCTCACTCTGCCTCCTTGGGTGCATCAGGGATGCTTTCTGAGAGTGGTGTGAAGCTGAGGAGGACCTTGTGTCTCTTGTAGGCACTGGTTTGTCTGAACACTCTATCTGTTCCATGCAGATAATCCAGCACTCCCAGGACTCCATAGCACTGGTTGAACCTGGAAACCAAACAAAATAATCATCACTGGAAGTAACTGGGGTTACTTTGACCTTGCCATTTCCATTCCTTGCAGAGTCCTGATAAGCCAGCCATGTGACTTATGCCCCTTCCCCCATCTCCCTTGCAGCTATAGCAAAGCTTGGGTGAAACTTCAGCAGCAGCTGCCCTCGCTGGTGCTGTCATTACCCAAAAAGTTTCCAGCTCGGTGGAGGAGGGCAGATGTCAGTGAGGTGTCTGTGTGGGCAGTGGGCTGCAGTCCTCTCAGATCCCAATCACTGTTTAACTGCTTTGAGAACTGACAGCTTCCAGCCTGCTATTGTGCAAGCTAGATGGAGAGGCTGCTCCTGCTTGTCCCTGACTCCTGAAAACCCACTCACTTGCACCTCAGAAAGGAACTGTGCACGTCGGTGGAGTAGGCAGGAGGGGAAGGGGGAGCTGAGAAGTGCCCAGACATACTTGAGGTGGTGGAAGTCGTGGAACTCTGGTGAGGGCAGGAAGGGCAGGTGGTAGCCACAGTGTGAAATGCTTGTTGTTATCAGAGCAAGGGAGAACCACACAGCAATGGAGACAATGTGGGACCCCAGGATCATTGGGCCAGTCATGACAGGCAGTGTGTTGGAGATCTGGAAACGAGAAACACCTTTATTAATTGGCTCACAACAACCAGGCTCCTCTAGGTGCTGAATTGTTTCATCTGGTTGATAGATACATCATGGCATAAAGGGTAGATCCCTCTGCAAATATCTTACTGCAAGTACACAACCATCAAAGAAATTCTTTGTTCTGAGCCGAGTTTGACTCACTGCAAAGCATAGTCACAAACTCCCTAAGCTCACAGTAGAGGTTGGAGACGAGACCAAACTGGGGGTGTTAAGTGTGGCATGATTCCAGTAAATCATGCTAGAGTCAGGTCTGAATTTCAGCTTCACCTTGGAATAATGCTGGAGTGGCTCTTGGGAAAAGCAGCTATAAGAGGGCACAGCCTGGGGACATGGGCAGGCAGGCAGTGATGTGATGATCCTGGATGCATCACTTTGTTTCGTCCTACCGGTAGCTGTCGCCCAGGCCAAGCTTACTGCACCGGGTAGGCTTAGTCTGCTGCCAAGGAGACTCAGAGCTGGTGCTGCAGCCCGGGGCTATTGTTAACAGCAGACAGTACTTGTAAGTGGAATCTTCTGGGCGTGGGATGTGTTTTCATGAGAATCTCAGCTGCAGCAGTGCTGGCAGACATTCCTGCAAATATTGATGCAAGCCACCAGCAGGACAATCCTGAGCTTATGCAGTAACCCAGACTGTGTAACTTGTGCTGAGAACACTGCCTGTGCTCCAACCTTTTCTGTGCTCAAGGAGGCATCATGCAGTCAGCTCCTATCTGTTGCAGGCCCTTGGATCTATGCTCTTAAAGCGAGTGAAGTCCAGCACAAACAAGTACCACAACCCTTCTACAGGCAAGCTTCTTGGCAATGCAATTAACTTCCTAAGGAAGAAGTCTGAGAGTGCTTTTTCTTTTCTTCAGCTACCACTTCAAATCCCATGGAAATCACACTCCATGCAGAAATTGGAGGGTTAGCACAGAGGAATGCACTTACTATGTGTTCTACTGGGTGAGCATAAATGGAGACCACGCCAATGGGGGCTGTCCATTCGTGGTGCTTCTTGTGAATGTGCTTATACAGGACTGGGTGGTGAACGAGCCTAAGCAGAGAAAAGAGAAAGGCAGGTGTTGAGCTTCACATACAGCAGAAAGCTGTCGTGTCAGGGGCCAGGCCCTGTGCTGTACAACTGAACAGTCACTGACTTCTCGAGCTTTTTTTCTTTCAGGGTAGTCAGCCCTATTCTACTTGTCTCAAAGAATGCTGGGTCACAGCTTTTGTGTAAAGCTGGTTTTGTTCCTTCACTTCTGAGCTGTCCAACCTTTGTAATTTTACGCATTTTTGCTTACTGGTTACTGGCAGCACCAAAGCCTCATGCTGTAAAGGTGAATTTCAGGATCTCTAAGTCTTTCCATGTAAATACAAGATTGGTAGGAGAGAAAGGACTGGGACTAGGACTACTGCTGTTGCAGGAGATGCATATAAGTTTAAAGGCACAGAGGAAAACCACCAGGTTCTGTTCCTGTGCTCAGCTCACCTGTGTGAATAGTAGAAGAGAACTTCTTCTACCAAGGTAAAGATGCTTAGCTCCACAAGAAACCACTGGAAAGTGGGTAATTCCTTGCTGAAGGTGCTGCCCCACCACTGCATGACATAAAACATGGGCACAAGCATGGGAAAGGACACAAAGAGCTGATTACCCAGCGCTGTGTAGATGGCTTGGCGCAGTTTCTTTGTGTCCACCTGTAAAAGAGAAGTCAGGACTTGAGGCTGAGTCAGGAGCAATGCAGGTTTGACTTGGAAGGATAAAGGGCTTTGAGACTTGTAGGCAGTTTCCAAACTAGTTGTGGAATGAACTATGTTACAAGCAGTCAACCCAGATCTGATCAGTAACCTCGTTATAAGAACTGCCTTCCTCTCTACAGGGGATATACAGGACTTGGCTTGATTCTCCTTCAATCTGATCTGGTTCCAAGAGAAAAGCCTAACAGGTTCTTCTCCCTGCTTTTAGCCTAGGAGACTGCAAGGAGTGCTTAACCAGCAGAAGAGGCAGAGTGAGAAGTACTTACAGGATCATTCTTGCCCAGCTGGATGCGATAGCGAGTGATGAAAGTTGGCTTTCCTGTCACGTCAGCCACCAGGAGGATTCCATTGAAGCACCAGAAAGCCAGGCCAGGCACCAATGCAGCCCCTAGGGAGTGAGGAAAGGGTAGAGGTGTGTGAATAAACTGAGGTGTAGCTACACTGGAAACAAAAGACAATGGCATAGTATCCAGAGGACCTTGTTGGGCCCCAGGTGTATATCCCCTGCTCTGAGATGCTTAAAAATGGAATATGGGTAAGTTCTGACATCCAGGTAAGACATAGGGAATGAGGAGGAGGTCTGATCAGACAAATGTCTTATAAATTGAAATGTGCCACAACTGAGGCTAAGAAAGGACTGAGCTGTGTGGCTGGGGGATCTGTCATGGCTGGTTTCTATATACAACTAGGATAAAGTTGAGTTGTTTCCTGAGACCTTGCAACATCCCCATCAGGCCTGTTCATCAGCTGTTACTCACAGGCAGAGAAGAGTTTCATAGGTGCTGCGGCAAGAGTAAAAATTGCTAATTTAACTTTCAGTAATTAGTTCTAATGAGTCACTGATTTCTCACAGGAGCAAAGTGTCTTCACTGAGAAGCCGTTTCAGCAGCAGCACAAAGATCAATTTTTTTATCTGTCTAGGGTAGGTGTAATGGTAAAGCAGTCCAAAAGGCAGCACAGTTGCACCACATCAGCTGGGGCTGGCTTTGAAGCCTCCACATGTTGTGGGAAGGTGACTTTAGGAAGACATATCCATGTCCCCTTTTCAGAGGTAATACATGGATGGTTCCTGCTCCAGCAGAGAGTTGTTGAAGCTCACCAAGGAGAAAGATTGTCCACTCATCTCCCTCATAATGGTAGTACAATTTTAGCCACGTTGTTTGCCAGAAGTGACCTGGAGTGTCCCAGAAATTCTGCACAAACCTGTGGGAATATGTGTTCTTAGTTACCCATCTATTCATCATCCACTTTTTACCCTCTCCACAGAAAAGCTTCTCCTCAAGCCCCTTTGAACAAGCTTACCAAGAAACAGAGTTCACTAAGGCAGTGAACACAAGCAGGCCTGTACTGAAGACGTAGGCAGTGATCCTTAGGGCATCCCAGAGCTTCTCTTCCTGTGAAGAAACAATAAGAGTAAGCATGTGCTGCTGTGCCCTACACCAGCACTGTTCACATCTGAAATGCAGGAGGTAAAGGCAGTCCTATGATGGCCTGGGTTTGTTGCACAGACTCTCAAGAGAACATAGTAACAAAGCTGTGTGTGTAGTTGAGGCAGGCAGCGCACACACATCCATCTGGCAGGCTTACAGAGACCTGAAATGTCACGGACACAGGCATTCTCTGAGAGAAGACTAATGATGACTTTGTTTTCATTTGACAGACTTATCAGTACCTGGAGCACTACTAAGTGGCTTCTGGATAACCTGGAGCAGCAGGAAGGCGAGACGTGGGGGTACGGAATGGTGCTCTATCTCAGCACCTCCCTCTCTATTTTCTCCCTCCCAGTGTGCAGTAGGCTTTCTAGCTCCAGTTAATCCAGAACTATCCCTCTCAACTTTTGCTCTTTGCTTTGAAGGCAGATTCTGAAGTGAAGCTCACATGCCCAGAAGCTTGCCTTTCCCACCCCAAGTATACCAGAGGTTTAATCCAGGATATCACCTTTCCTTGCATCATTTACTTTGCTGTGCCTTTGGGCCACTGCAGGTGCAACTTGGCTCTTGCACTGAGAGCACAACTTGGCTAGCAGGTACCATGTGCTGTCTGTGTAGAACAACTGCACATTAACAAGGAGCTAAACCACTCAGCTTCTCAAGAGTATAAAGTTCTCTAAATCCCTGCTCTCAGTCACAATAATGTTATCTGCTAAAGAAGTTATTCCTGTGTACAGTTTAAGTGCAGCTGGGATGTTAGTGTGACTCTTGCCACAGTAAGGATTTTAACCATATAAAGTAACTGCAAGGGAGAGGGAAAACTGCCAGTAAGACCTTTTGATTCCAGCAGTAATTTCATTCAAAAAGCAGTATTCAGTATAGTTGAGCTTAAATATCCAAATCCAAGTTGTTTAGCAGATACATGAGCTGTTCTAAAAAGATGTGACACATCTGTCAAGTTGGAATTGGGTCTGGAGTTCAGCAACCTTAGTTTGGGTTTTCTTGCATAAATAAGGATTGTATTAAGCTGCAGGATAAATGTTAAAGAAAAAAAAATCAAACCAATTCTAAAATGATACAGTATAATAGCCAGCTAGAGTCTTGCTCAGTGTTCTGTCCTTCCTGTTTTTTAACCATGCTGTTGTGCTGCACAGACATGAGTGAAAATAGCGTGATCCATAGTTGCTGCCTTGCTTGTCTCCTGTTGGAGAGCATGTACAAGAGAAACAGCTCACTAATAAATTAATCTCAAATGCAGGTGTGTTTAGGGTAATGCAGTATATAGGAAGTATAGAGCTACTTGGAGCTGTAGCTGTAGCCCACTGGAGGGGCAAACATGCTGGAAAAATGTTGCTGGAGTACAAAGAGGTGAGTTCCTAGTTGTGCTAATGTGATCAGAGTGTAGATGTGTCTGCTACTTCTCTTAGAAGATGGTTCAACGCCTCCAGCCTTCCAAAGCATCTGCCTAACACCTTCTTTTAAAGACAACTTGGAATCTTTACCTGCTTCTGATGCTCAGCCATGGTGGAATACCCAGAGTCTTTTTTCATCTGAAATAAAAAGTGATGTAAGTAAGTTGAACTTGTACAGCTGGAAAGTGGAAGAACATGCAGCTGACAACAGCAAATCTCCTAGAGTTCAGTTGCCACACTAAAATATTCTCTATGCTCTGTCCTGTCCTGCTCCCTCCTTCACGCTGGCCATTGAACAAAGCTGAGCTCTTGAGAGAAAAATCCCCTTCTGTCCTGAGGAGCTAGTATTGTCCTACAAAACTAACAGGGATAGAAGGGTAGCAAAGAGAAGAGCCAGGACCAAAGCTTCTCATTTTGCACTGTTATGTGGCTGCCTCCTTTGATCTGGCCCAGGAATACACTGCTCTCAGAAGAACTCCATGATCATATGGGCCCTGCCTTTGTCCATAAATGTGCAATGCTGCTGAACTAATGAAGATGAAATAAAAAAACCTGACTACAAGGATGGGAGTTTGTGCCACAACGAACTGACACAGTAGAGCCCCACACCTTTGCTCACATGGCAGAGGAACTGTGAATTACAGCTTAAGAACATGGTGAGAAAATCATCTTTGCTTCCCATCCAATTATGGTCTATTTGAAGGTTTAAATTCCTTAAACAGGCATGTGGCCACCTTGGAATAAATTTCCTTGTACGTGGTTCTGCCTTGACCATTTGTTGCAACTTTTGGCTAAAACATAAACATCAAACTCAAGCTTTAAGGAGCTTCTGGGGTTTCACTGCTGTCCAAGGCCATGGAAAGATCTCTGTGTTTCAGGAGGTGTTGTGGCTGTCCTGGGGATTATTGCATAGCTGGGTTCACATTGCTGCACTCTTACCATAAATTATAATTAGCAAAAGCTAACACAACATTCCTCAAGGTTTTCTTGGCTTCACCCAGACTCTAAGAACAAACACATAAATTATAATAACATGAAGGCCACGTTACTGAGGATTGCAGAATTTAATCCATTCCAGAGGAATATTCAAGCACAGGCAAACTGTTGCTTAAGGTAATAAAGGAAAGCATGAAGTCAGAAAGGCACCTGTCTGAGGCACGAAGGAAAACAGTTGGGAACTGGTTCTTTAAAAAATACTCTGTTACCTTTGTAATAGTAGCACACCTCTTGGGACACTTCTTGCAGTGCCATACACTGCCAGAAAGAAGTCCCTGTTCCACTTTAACTTTGAAACGACAGCTTTCTGGGCAGACTCTGACATGAAGCTCTGCTTATTCACACGTTTCCAGCTCTGGGCACACTCTGATAAGAAGCTCTGCTTATTCACAGGGGTTTCCAGCTCTGATTCCCTACCTTTTGTGTCAGTATGCAGGTCAAAGGACATGAGACAAAAACATTGGATGCCTTTCTACTGGAGTTCCTGCTTACTCAGGGGCAGAAGAGGACAAGCAGTCCCAACACACTACATACTGTAGTGGAAGAAAATGATGTTAAACTGTTCTGGGAAAACCCCCCAAATCATGCAAAACATCACCTGACACTTAAAACCAGAAGCCTGAACTCCCAACCCAACTCTGTTGACACTAGACTTGTATGTAGTCCTGTGGGAAATGCTAACTTTTGGTAGCAGCTTTAGAAAAACACCAAACAAATTAACTTTGTCTCCTCTGGCCACAAAACTGGCAGTGTGAGAAGTGTTCTACAGTGCTAGTGCTTAACAGGAGGTCTTGGTAAGGAAGTCAGTCTTTCCCCAGATATAGAGCTCCTCACTATCAGATTCTGTGAGCTACTAGAGTCAATCTGTAAGATTTGTGTGTGGTGTTTTTCTCCCCAATACATCAAGTTTGCCGACCACAACCTTGTTGAAAGAATGTACTCTAATGTATCTGGCAAACACATGCAAGTAGCAATTGCAAATAAGATGCTAGCCTGGATAGAACAGCCTAAATAGCTTGCCACAGGACAAACTGATCTTAGCTTCCTTTTCAAAAGCTCTCCCAATTGCAGGGATGCATTTTATGTTATGTAATGTGCTGTGCATGCCCATCTTGTCACAGAAGTTATCTCAGTGCAGGTGTGCCCACTGTCTGCAAGGAAGTAGTATTAATGCTCAAAGTATGTCAAGCTGGAATAATCCCTTCCTTTTGGGGGCTTTGCTTCACTCCAGCTTCCTTAGCAGTTTATTCAGAGCCTTGAACAGTTGAGTTCAGAGTATCTGCATGGAGGAAGATTCCACAACTTCTCAGGGAATTCTGTCTGACTTATCTTTCCCTCCCCCTTAGTATCCAGTCAGTATTTCTCCTATTATCCTTGTCCCTTTGCTGTGCACCTCCCTGTCTTCTCTACAACCATTCAGTGGGGATCTGAAAACAGCAAGATGAAATTATAGTGCTGAGACAGTACAATAATGTTTGCCTTATTTTGCTCTGGTTAAAGAGATCATTCTACTCTGATGACCTTGTAGAAGACCACATTAGACCTCAGAGACATCAAGATAAAAGGGGTATCTCAGCTGCTTGCTGGCAGACTGAAAGGTTCCTCCACAGTGTTGTGCTGGGTCATACCCTAGTGAATCTCTGCATGCAAAATTGCTAGAGAGCAGAGCACAGTAGAAGATGTGACTCTGCTTTGAGTTTTCCCGAAGAGAAAAAACAATTGCTTGATTGAATCTCAAATTCTGTGAGTTTAGGAAATAGTTAAAATCATAATCACATTTCTAGTAGTATTTCCATTCAAATAATCAAATTATAATAGAAGTCCTGCTTGGGTAAAGACTTCCAGTTCAAAACTTGTATGTCTGCTTACCCTGCTTCTCCTCAAACCTCATACACTGCCTTTATTAAGTCATATTTGCAGGATAAAATTTTACACTCTTTACATTAAACCAAGGGTGATGGGTAAGGTTTTCTCCAACATTTCCTTACCTACTCTTTTTTGTTGGATAATGTCTTTTCTGATTCAGAATATGCCAAATACATTTTAAAAAGATTTTCTGTAGCCATGGCTTCTTCAGCAAACAAAAAAGGCATTCAGCAGCTTGGCACCAGCCACATGCTGGCATGTTAGACAGCCCCAAATCAAGCAGTGAAAATCTCAGCTGCCTGTAGCTATTTCCAAATATTAGCTAGCACTGGTGCTGTTTAAAACAAAAAGTTCCTTTTCTGCCATTTTTTTATTAGTTAACAAAATATTTGATCAAAACTAAATTCTCCACCCTAAAGTAAATCTAATTTTTCCAGTTTCTTGATGTTAAAAGGGAACCAAACTAGTCAATAAAGAAATGTAATACCTTTTAAAATGTACTTCCATTGTTTATCCAACCACTGTTCATTAAGTCCCATTTCCACTAAATTTTCCCCTCCATCTATCAGAAAAGATAATTTGATCTTGTCATGTTTTAAACCACTCAACAGTCTATAAAGGAAAGAAGTGCCACTATTTTTTAAATGTGTTTTAACGTTCACATTTTTTATGTCCCATCTCTGCTGTCCCATTATATTTCTGCTACTCAGACAGTCCCAGACTGAGGCTGCCCAAATGCCTGCTTCTCCTGATACTGTACTCAGTGCTGTACTGCAGTGCATCCTCCTCCTGACACCAGCCAGCCAGCCCTGCTGCTGGCAGGGGCAGTGCAGTAACAGGGTTATGCTTGCTGTGATGCACTGGCTGCCTACCACAGCTTCTTGATACTCCTCCTTCTCTCCTTTCTGAACCTTCTATTGTAGACCTCACTTCACTGGAATCAACCTTTATGGTGAATAGGCAGTGGAAAACAGCTGTTCCTGACAGAAAACAAAATCTGCAACTATCCATGAAAGTATAGAGCATATAGAAAGGAAAATATAAGGACAACTTACCCAATCACCCGAAAAGATGCATATCATCCACACTATGTGCTCAGACAGGACTAGTTAAGTTTGGTGGATGTCCCACTGTGCCAAGCACTGCAGAGATCTGAAGGCAACCACAGTGCCTGGAAAAGCTTGTAATTGTACTTTACACAAACACGTGACATTGCCTTTTAATGATTTCCTCAGTTTCTATCATATCTTTTCAAGATACTACACTCCTGAACTCTGGCTGCCCATTCTTTGCTCACCTCCTGCTGATGGTAGCCTAGGAGAGGTCCTTATGTCTATTCAGAACCCAGAGTTCAACTCCTCACCTTTCACTACTGTTGTGGAAACCTTATGAGGGTTTAGGTGAAGGCAACAGGGGTGTGTTTCCAAGCAGAGGCCAGTTGTCCCCTCCCAAACAAGTCACATGAGGCCAGTGCCATGTCACTGTTAGCACTGGCAATGTTCCCTGGGCATGTATGCATGGCTGTCACTCTATTAAGCATATGGAATATATCTCTGCAGGTAAGACTTTTTCATCAAGAGTTAATTGCTGTATCAGAATAAAAACCCAAACCACTCACACCTTCAAGATCAGTAGTTTTTGTAATGCACTAACTCATGTTTTGAGCACAAAATAGATGGTGCCATAGGTGTATTTGTTAAAAGCAGAAAGGCTTAATGTAGAATTTGGTAAAAAAAAAAAATCCAGTTTTTATTGTCTTGTACTATGTGTGTACTAAGTGCTGTTGCTACACAGTGCCCTCAACCAGTTATAGGTGTTCATTCCATCTGTAAGGATAAGATGCAAAGAGGTTAGCATGTGTTTGGATTCAGTTGTCTTTAAATATGATGTTTACAGACCAGAAAGTCTGTAATTATGAGATTGCAGAAAGCAAGGTGTAATTGCGGAGGCACTGGTTTTTATTATGCAAATGTCGCCCAAATCTATGCTAATTGCCTAATATACAGTGCTCTGCTGTGAACTAAGTTCTGAGAGCTGAGGGTGTTACTCGCTGTAACTTGGCAGATTTATATTTGCACTGAAAGCAAAACAAGGAATAGCAGCCCCACAGTTATTCTTGTATGGCCACTGGCAGGTGAAGCAACACACACTCCTGTTTGGGAAGCAACATCTCAAGCAAGCACCAGCTAGAGCTGCAAAGTGATCTGCAAGCATGAATAGTGTCGGTGCCCTTGGTTTCTTGTACCCACTGTAACATCTGTATTTTCATCAATGAACTGCTTCCTGGAAGAAGAGTATTCCCAAAACTCCCCTCCCAACCTCAGACTGGTTGCCCTCCAGTTTACCTAGTGTGGTAAACATTTGCTGTTGCTTCATTTCACATTTAAGACTGCGCTACTGTTTTCATTGACACTTTCTCTTGACTGACAATGCCCTAGTGGGGAAAGAGATTGTAATTCTTAGCTGTTGCTACTAATTGTTATTTATCAGAGGCAGCAGACTCAACAGAGAGGAATGCTATTCCTTCAAACTATTTACCTACATGCAGAGGAGGAAGTGGAAATTGGCATTTCAAGAGAGGAGTGCCATCTGAATGTGGCCCTGAGCCCACTGCTATTTTGGACTTGGGCTTGCACTTGGGGGTTGTTCATCCAGTAGCCAGAACCAGGAGATAAACTAAGTGAATTTCATAGACCTCAGTGGTTCTTTTTAGCCACTGTTCAGTCACCTCTGAAGTATTTATACCCCATAGGTGCAGAGAGCTCAGCAGATTAGTCATAAGGATGCAAAAGTGATTTACCTTCTGCTGCAAGTCTGTGTCTCGTGCAGGCTGGCAGTAATCTAAAGGCTGCTTCTGTCTGTTGGTGAGCTCCTGCTCTGCACTGGCCTCTTCACCACACATATTCCAATGTTAGTGCAGTCATTGCTGATCCATGAAAGACATCTGATTTCTTCTCAGCAGAAAGGCTTTTTGATCAGATACTTCGTGAAGTAACTTCTCTGTTCACTCTCCACAGCTCTTGTAATAGTCACTGTTTGTTTCACTGTTCAAAAAAACCCCAACAAACCAAAACACATTAGGAGAAAAGCAATGAATTATGTTCCAGGATTGTACAAACCCACACTGACAGTTCCTCTAATGTTAAAGAGGAATCTGAACTCAGCAGATCTCACCTAATCCTTAATTCCCTGTATTCTAAACTACTTTTCCAGCCATCTGCCAGGGCACGCATATGCCACCACCTAGTACTGCAGCAGCAGGCTTTGGAAACTTGAATGGAGCAACAGAAAGGTTAAGCAGATGGAAATGATGGCTCAAACATGTTCAGCATCTTTTAACCCTCGAGTCACAATTAAAGATTCTCATGAGTAAGTTTTCTGTATTTGTGGCGCTGTTACTAAGCAGTTACAACTGCTTCAAGAAGGCATGACCTAGGACATGCAGCTCAAGCTGACTAATACAAATGTTGAGCTAAAGCCCTTTATTCCACCTTATGATGTAACAGGTCTAGGCACACAAACTTTTTGTTTACTTTGGTCTTAACAGAACCATACAGAGGGGGTGAAGACTCTTCAAGAACCTGCTTTGGAGTGCTAGACTTGGAAGAAAGTTTGGCAACATCCAAATACAAGCACTGGAAGACTTTTTAAAGAGCAGCATGCTTTCCCCAGCTATTCTTCGCCTTTATTAGCCATGACTGAAAAAATTAAGAGTAAGGCACACATACTTTAAGTGTCCTGAGAAGACTCATCCACCCTTTCCCCCTGGCTTCAACATACTGTCAAGCACTGATTATATGACCAACAAAAGCATGTATGTGAATTTTAGTCTGAACTCTTTAGGAATAAAAATAACTCTAGCCTTGTATTTACAAAGTGCTGTAATCCAGCTTGCTGTGTTTATCTGCCAACAACCTGTTTTCTTGCACAAAGTCCCAAACTCAAGCGTCCATGGGAAGATTACTTTCTGCAAACCTAGCATGTTGCATAATATATAAATTACGCAACACAAGAGACTGAAGAGCTGAGGAGGCAAAAAGGCAACTATCTGTCATCTACGGAGATAAACTTTGAATAAAAATAATGCTCAGTAATGGGATACCATAAGATGCTGGCAGCAGCAAGGCCACTTGATAGAGAGAAGTACTCAGAAAACCCTCATCTTCTCTAAAAGTTCCATTTCTGCTGAGGTAAGAATATTCAATCTGAGATGTTGAACTATATCTGAAGTGTAGAAGATACCAAGATTTGTTTTTCCAAATTCCCAAATGATGTGTCGATCACAATTGTATAGCAGCACCAGAATTTCAGTATCTTGTAACAGATGGAACCCTGCCCAGAAGATTGTCAGTCTAAAAGAAATTAAATACTGTCTAAGCTTAATTATTAGACGAGGTTCAATATAAATTCAGTATCTGCCATCAGTGCCGCCCAGCAAAGCTTATATTGCTTTATTGGATACGAAGTTCTGTCGCTAACGTAACTTAAATAGCATTTCTGCATAATGAAACAGCAGCAGAAGTCTGCCCGTTTGCAGACACAATAGGTACTTGGAACGACCGCTTCTAAGCTTCGGACTACGGGAGCTTGGTACGCGCTGCAGTACGCGAGGACCGCGCGCCAGGAGAGCAGCACGGCCTTGAAAACCACAACACAGCCTCACCCGGCTCCGCCGCCCCGCGCGGCCATGGCTGGGCCCGCGTGCCAAAGGCCTGTCAGCTGCCAGAGGTTCCTGCCTCACAGCAGCCCGAGCCTGAGGGAGGCCGCCGACTAAGGGCCTCTGCTGTGACCCTTTGCTGAAGCAGGGGTGGAAGCTGTTTCTTTCGGGGACGTTCAGCCAGGGCCTGGCACTATCCAAGTCCCAGGAACCCGTCTGCGGGATTGCTAGGGGCTCCCCGCGCTGCCGAGGTGGTACCAAGCCTACGTTCATCCAGCCTGCGGCCGCCCGGCCTCGACACCGCTGTTCCCACAGACGGAGGCTAGCATCTTACTGCCTTGGCCCTCCCTCCACCGGCGGACTTTGGGCTCGTCCACCGCATCCAGAACAGTGACGCCGGGCGCGTTCATCAGGCGGACCGGGGGCGGAGGGCAGACGCCTCCAGCGGCTCTGCGCAGGCGCACTTCGGGCAGAACCCCGCGTGGCGCTCCGCTTCCCCCGCCTCTTCCCTGACTCCGCCCCCCGGGGAGCGCGCCTGGCCCCGACACCAGCTCGCGCGCCCCAACGTACCTCTCCGCGCGCCCCGGCGGCTTCGCCATATCTCTCGCGAGAGGAAAAGCTCCAATCCGGAAGTCCCGCCCCTCCCGGAGGCCGCATCGCGCCTGCGCCGAGGCGAGAGGCCCCGGCCCCGGCTTCCGGGCAGGTAGCGTGGGGGCAGGGAAAGCGATGGGGAGTGCCGGAGCAGTCGAGTCGCGGGGGGGACTGAGGGCTAGAGCGGCCAGGCGGTCCCGCTCCCGGGAGCGCGAGCGGCGGGGCCTGGCAGCGCGCGAGCAGGTGCGGTCGGGGCGGCCTCAGGACGCTGGGCGGGACCCCCGGGCTGAGGGAACGGTGATCAAGGGGAAGGTCCTCCCGCTTCCTCACCGGGAAGAGCCGCGGCCGAGAGGGCCTAGCCCTTTGCGGGACTGGTGGCCGCGGCGCGAGGCTTCATGCCGCGGGACGCGATCGGACCAGAGGCATCGGGGCCTTCGTCGGCGGGCGGAGGGAGGCGGGTCGCCCCCCAAGGCGGGCTGCGCTGTAGCAGTGGCGTTAAGTTCCGTCGCATGTGGCCTCAGGGCACTCTGCGTCCGGCCGTAGTAGGAGCACTTGAGCCTGGCCTGAAGAAACGTGGGGTCGTTTGTCCGCATTCCTAACGACGGCGGCAAACAGGCGAGGATCTGGCCTCGGTGTGGTGGGGCTGGAGCTGCCGCTAGTACAAGTTGTAATATCTTACGTCATTGTTTTCTGAATTACATCAGAGAAGGCGATGTCGATAAATGACGTCTGCTCCTAATAGTATGGCAGTAGTTGGATATTAAATGTGACGATTTTCGGCTTGTGTGCCTTACACCCGAAGTTTCAGAGCTTAAGGCAGGGAGAAGGAATAACTGGACTGCTAACTGCATCCAGCTTTTGAAACCTGAATGGATGCTCCAAGATTTTCTTCTAATTCAACTCATTTACAGGAAGTGATAAAAGCAAGTAACGATTTGGTGTAAACCTCAAATGTTGCTGTTTGAAGCTAAAAATGGAAGTGTGTGTGACTCAACACAGCATTTGTTCTTACACGTAGATATTTGTGTTAAGCGTTATTTATTTATCTGTTTAATACAGCACACCGATAAGATCTCACTGCTTGCAATTCTACACTGTCTTCTGAGTTCAGCATCATCTGACTTTGCTGTGGTCCCTGCAAGATGCCAGCAGCCCTTGCAGAGAACAGCCAGGTTATCTGTGAAGTATGGGCAAACAATCTGGAAGAAGAGATGAGGAAAATTCGAGAGATCGTTTTAAGTTACAGCTACATTGCAATGGTAAATATTTTATGTGTCATCTAACTGCCTTAATCAATGGGTTGTTTTGTGTAGGGGAAAAAGTTGATTCCTGAGTGAGAAATAATTTCCCCTGTCCACATTCAGACTGAGCTAGAGGTTCAGTGGTGAAAAATTAGAAAACGATCCAGAAGAAGCTTTGCAGAATTTAATACAAGTAATGTTGAGTATGAGTTGAATAAAAGATAAGAGAGAGACCACCCTAAAAAACTGGATTTCATTAGTATTTAGATATGGCAGTATGTTTGGAAAGTTTATTTATGTGAACCAGAATGTTCCCCATATGGTCAGAATCTCTTCCTTCTGTTACAAGTCTGTGTGTGGTTGGTAGGAGCGAGTTAGTTACACAAATAAAACTAAGTTAAACCAACTTTGCTTAGAAACACTAAACTGCAGAGTATTAAAAGTCCTTAAGTGTGGCATAAAACCATGCATCCCTGCAGAGCGTGCAGTAATTTACTGTAGGACATAATTGTGCATGTGAATATGATCTTTATTTGCTACCATGTGTCAGGGACAGGTGCTTCTTGCTTGTGTTTGATGTCGCAGGAAGTGCCCTTACAAACCTTTTTAGTGGCTGTGCTGGAATAGTGAACAAAAAAAACCCCAACTTGGGCAGTGGTTAAGTTCTGCCAGATACACAGCACAAAAGTTTTTGCACATGCTTTAATCAGTTGAAGTTATGTGACTTAGACTGAGAGGAAAAAATAGTCTGAAAGTTTGGTTTTCAGCAGAGACAGCGCACGATCAGTGGCCTATTAAAATGTGCTTTATCTAACACATGGTTGCTTTGCTAAGGTCTGGCTTGACTGGTAGCTCTTAAAAAACTGTCTGTACACTGGGACATTGAAGATGATCAAAGTGCTAAACTCGTGTTAAGAACAGGAAAGAACACTAAACAAATAAAAGCATCTTTAAGATTTAGGGAAAATGAAGGGGTTGATCCTTTTTTGAGATGTTAAGATTGTGCAGTGGTGTTTATTGGATGACTTCGGATGGATGGCTTTGTAATGAACAAAACTGCAGGGAGGTAGACTTGTAATAAATGAGTGAATGCAATAGTTAATGAGTTGTGTAGTTTTTTTTTTTATTTTAGTGTCTGACTTGTGGCAGTTTAAAATAAGTGTGATTATAGAAAAGGAGGAAAAAAGGTGTAATATTTAAAGCAGAAGTCACAGAACGCAGTGCTGAGGCCTGTCAGGATGGAACTGAATAGGTTCTTAGAAAGTTTAAGTGCCTCTGAGTTTTAGGCACTTACAAAGTGATAATAATGACTCCTAATGGAATAAGCAGCAAAATAAGGTTTTGCCTCCTCTCCCAGGACACAGAGTTTCCTGGAGTTGTTGTAAGGCCAATTGGTGAATTCCGCAGTTCCATAGACTACCAATATCAGCTCCTTCGCTGTAACGTTGACCTTCTGAAAATTATCCAGTTGGGCCTGACCTTCACAAATGAGAAAGGAGAATATCCTTCTGGAATCAACACCTGGCAGTTCAACTTCAAATTCAACCTTACGTAAGTCTCTTGAGCAAAGGAATGGTTACCTGGTCTCTCAGCTGGTGACACTTTCCTTTGGCAAGTGCATGTGTCCTTGTGTTCATCTGAATAAAAAAAAACAAACCCAGATTCTAACACAGATTATGTGGAACCTATTTTGGTGTGACAGAAGTTTGTAATATTTCTTGAAAGTCAAAAGCATGCTAAAGTCCTGTCTTTTAATACTGTTTCCTGTGATAAATAGCCTGTGCCCAACAACTGTACATGTCTTAAACTTCTGTCCTAGAATTCTATGATCTTAAACTTTATACATGTGTTTTTTATTCCTTTATTTATATAATGTGTAAAAAAATAACTCCACCTCTTTCTGAAAAACAAAAGGTGGTTTTCAGAAAAAAAAGGAAGTATCTCTTCTTATAGATTCATGTTAAATATAAGTTGGGATCTAAAGAAAATCAGTACTGCTGTAACCATCAGACCTGTTCAGGAGAATGAATCTTGTCAAATGTAGTGTGGCAGTTTTTGTTGTCTTCTCCATACTGCAGTTACAGTTGAAACAGGTTTCATTATCCCTTCCCCTGTAATGTAAAGACAAACTCACTATCATCACCACTAGAACTGCCTGAAAATAGAGGGCTTACCTGGAGAAACTTCTCATTAGTAAGATATCAATTAATATTTTTATGGAATTATTATTGGAAAACGTTTTAAAAACTCATAGTTGGTATGTGCAGGTCACAGAGTTTTTGAATCCTAAAGTTGCAGTGTTTACTTCCACAAATTTGTGAACCTCTTAAAGGTATCAAAGTCAGAGCAAGTGATTTTCACAGTGCAGTTGCTTCTGTTGGCTCTCTCAGTTGACATGCATTTTGTTTTGTGTAGTCATGTCCTTCCTTCCTCTGCCACCCTCAAATGAAAGAGAAGTCAGGATGCTGCCCAGCTCTCCACCAAGCACATCATCACTCCTTCCTGTTCTCCTGCCTTAGTCAAGTGTTACACAATTTTGGTTACTGGCAGCAGTGGAACAGAAGGTGATGCTGAGATGATGTGTGCTGTGAAGTGAAAAATTAAAATGTGGGTGAGAATGATGCTGGCTGCCTTAGAGTTGCCTATCTTCCTGTTTGGAACTCCCCTTTTCTTTCTGCTCTCTCGTGTGGTGCAAGGTGAACAGCTTGCAGAAAGTGGTATTTTTCAAATGTCATTCAGTTCTTTGGAGGTGGATTCTTTGGAATTTGGACTAGCAACAGAATTAGCTAGTTATGATCACAGAACAGCTTGTGATGGGTGTAAGAGGCTGCAGTAGTGGTAGTAAAACTGACTCAACTGGAATTTTCTAGGGAGAAGAATGTGGAGTGCAGGGATAACCTACTGCTCACTCCAGGTTTTGAAGTATAGTGTGGGGAGAGTTTTTCCAAAATGAGTTTGACTTAGTAGCGCCTTGAGTACAAAGCTGCTTTTCTCCTTCAGGGAGGACATGTACTCTCAGGATTCCATAGACCTCCTTGCCAGCTCTGGGCTGCAATTCCAGAAGCATGAAGAAGAGGGGATCGATACCCTGCATTTTGCTGAGTTGCTGATGACATCTGGGGTTGTCCTTAGTGACAGTGTGAAATGGCTGTCCTTCCACAGGTAGGTCCGAGACGGGCACTGACGCTGGGAAGGGAGATGTTTCTTCTTGATGGGAAATACTGCTGCTTTTGCCCATGGAGGCTGAGACAGATTGTCAGAAGGCAAATGGGCAGCTTTACAGTTGCTAAAATAAGCTAAAAGATGCAAGGTCAAGTGTAAGCAGTAAGGACACTTTATTTTGTACTAGAGCTTACTGTGGTCTGAATTTTGTGTACGTGCTGCTTGCAAATCCTTTCACTGTTACAGTCTTCTCTAGGTTAGAGTTGTTAACAGGTCAAAATGTGTTTTCTGCACGTAATAAATTGTGTGCATTGTGAAGTAGGGCTTTTGTTTCTTCTTCCTTACAGTGTTGGTGGTGCATTCAACTTCCATCCTTTATTTATGTGGAAGAAATCTGTGTAGTTAACATGTCTTTTCCTGTAGTGCTTCAAGCAACTTGATTACAAAGCCTCTAGTCCTTGATACTGTAAATGAAAGGTCTCAGGGAAGAGGAGGTGGTTGCAACAGATATTTACAGGATTTCCTCTTTTCATTATTGCCCATAGCTACAGAAACTTGCAGTGCTGGGAAGAGAAGCATGTTCTTCCTAGTGGCTTAGCTGTTCTGCAAGATGTTAGTGCAGTCACTCAGGGAGCACTCAAGAGTCCCTTTTTGATAGGTGATCAGGGTAAATTCTGGCTCTGGTCCAGAGTTTTACGAATGTCAGAAAAAATCCTAAGGTTTGAAAGCCACAGCATGTCAAACTCTTGTGAAAAACGAGATACTGGGACTGAGTATATGTCAGTAATAGGCTTGCTTAATCTGGTTTCTTTATGCTTTTGTTCAGTGGTTATGACTTTGGCTACATGGTGAAGTTGTTGACGGATTCCAGGTTACCGGAGAAGGAACATGAATTTTTCCATATCTTGAACCTTTTCTTCCCATCTATATATGATGTAAAGTACTTGATGAAGAGCTGCAAAAACCTCAAGGTACTTGTATCTCCCCAGTAAGCAAGTGATGATGGGTATCACTGCTGTCAGTGTTCATCAAACCAAGGGCAGAGCTGCTGCACATGTGAAGGCTTAAAACTGGAATGTATATAAAGGCTAGGAGTCACACAAGCATCTGTGACTGAGTGTGTCTGTTGGATATGGCCTCCTCAGTTCTAGACCTATGTATATTATATAGGGGACATTCCCATAACCTTTTGGTTGGTGTAATTCCAGAGGCTAATCATAACTCCTCATACTTGTCTTCCCTGTTTAAGGTGGAGTTTCTTGCATGAACTCCTACATGATTTGATTAATTGGTAGACACTCAGAGGGCTGAAAGTAACATCTACTAAATTATGGCCTTGGCTGAGGAAGGCAGGGGGGAAAGGTCCAGCATTTTTTAACATACGAATGTATCCACAGTCATCTTGGGTAGCTGCAGCAGGAAAGCAAGGCCAGCTCCATTTGAGAAGAGTGTTTACATGTTCAAGAACACGTATTCACCAGTGTTCTGTTCACAGTTGGTGTGTGTGTACTGCTGGAGTCCGCAGGCAGGCGTGGAAACCAGTGTTTACCCTCTTGTTCTAGGGTAAACAATTTTGCAATAGATGGATCTTGGAAGATAAAATCTGTTTTGTTGTTGTAGGGTGGCCTTCAAGAAGTGGCAGATCAGCTGGATTTGCAACGAATTGGACGACAACACCAGGCAGGATCAGACTCTCTTCTCACAGGAATGGCATTCTTCAGAATGAAAGAGGTACTGCAGTACTCTTCTTTACAAGTTGTCTTTCTCCAGTTCCTACCCACAAATGTCAAGATGCAAAGTGTGTTGGGCTTTTCTTGTTCGTTTGTCCTGGGTTTTGTTTTTGAGCCTTGTGGCAATCATATTTCAAACTGGCAGTAATAGGAATTGTTGACGTTGGCACAGACCTCTTCTGTTTACTTCTGTGTTTTGCATGGTGTGTCTTAGAGGTGGTTGATTTCAATGAGCTCTTTAAACACTGGGTGTTTTCTGATTTAGATGTACAATTAAACAAATGTCTGTTTCTTCTTTCTTTTTTTTTTTTTATCTGCAGTTGTTTTTTGAGGATACAATTGATGATGCAAAGTATTGTGGGCGGCTGTATGGCCTTGGGACAGGAGTGGCTCAGAAACAAAACGAAGATGTGGACTCAGCCCAAGAGAAAATGAGCATTTTGGCTATTATCAACAACATGCAGCCATGACAAGTGGTACCTCTTGGCAGAACATAGTTACCATATTGGCAGCTGCTGTCCTCAACCATTTTCCCTAATAGTTTCTCAAACAAAAGGCATCTACAGTATACAGCCTGCAGTTTTGCTGAAGAGCTGCATCTTCATCTGAAACCCAGAAGAAGAGAAATGACTGAATTCCTAATGCCAGCATTTGTGGTTTGCCATCTTTTTAATATCAAGGGCAAAAAAACAGAACCTACTCTGTATACCTCTGGTTTTTTTCCTCTTTATACTGTACAGAATCTGCAAGGAAGACTTAATGATAGAATATTCAGTAGAGCTAAGGGTCTGGAAATCCAGTGAAAATGGACACAGATGTGCTTTATAAAGCTTCTTTTAAAACTTCTGCATGTTGTGAGGGTGACTGCTTCACCTCATGTTTTGCTTATTTTATCTTTGCCTAGTCTGTGAAAACTGCTCCCTTTGATCACTGCAGAGGTTTGGGAATGGATGACATTAAAAATGATCCTTGCAGCTAAAAATATTCAGAGATTTGCTTTAACAACAATGGGAGTGGATATTACTGGAGCTGTGATTTGATCATCTCTCCATAGTTTCTAATTCTCTATGGTTGGTACAGGTTTGTTTCACCCACACAGAGCATCGGCTTAGTTCTTAAGGGTATTAATAAAATGTTCTGGAAATAGATTCAAGAGGCCTAAAAGTTCACCTTTGACAGGGGACTGGACCAGTGCTCTGACTTCAGTTTTCTTCATCTTAACCCACAAATTTTATTCTTGCAACACAAGTAGATGGGTAAATATTTGTTCCTCTTCTCCCCCCCCGTTCTATTTCAGCCTCTAATTTTACTATATGTTTAACAACAGACAAAAAAACCCAGCTCCATTTCTCTGTTATGAACATCTGAAAAGTAGTTAAGAGGATGGAGGAACAACTTGGGATTCTGACTTCTTTAAAAATGACCTTTTTCTTTTTTTTTTTCTTTTTCCCAACAGCTCCATAATGACATTTATTAAGAACAAAAAAACCCCAAACAACCATCAAAACCTAAAACCCTTTTGGATATGGCAAACTTAAATATTTTAAAGACTTTTGCATCTTAAACAAGCTGAAACAATCCATTATTAGGAGTTGAGGTTTAGAGCTGGTATTTAAAATGCTTTGTAAATACTCATTTTTAATTTTTGTAAAATAAATTTTTTAAAACCAGGCCTTGTTTTGGATTTTCCATCAAGCACTAAAACTCCTGAAGTTCAGGTTTTGGTATCACAGATGCTCAAGTTTCATTCTTCTTTTACCATTTTATGATGCACTGTTGGGTTAGTACTTAGTAAAACCTGCTTTTGTGCTTCTTTTACAGTAACTGATGAATGCTGAGCTTAAGATCTCTTTGGAGGACTTGGGTTCTTTCTCTGCTCATCTCTCAGCACAGCTGGCAGTACTCTGAAGTATTCTGTGAGTGCAGCATTAGCCAATTTTAAGTTCCAAATCTGTTTTGCTCATCTGTCCTGGGTGAAGTTTTTCTTCTCCATCTAAACTCCAGTGGTTCTTGCTTAACATGTAGAGGGCTGTTTGGGTAAGCATTGGCTCCCTCTCCTGGCTTTCAAGTACTTGGTACATCATTTAACAAGGCCAAGTTAGTGTTTAACACATCTACAGAATGCTCTTTCAGTAGAACACCCACTGCTCTTCGTGTTGGTCTGAGTAAGAAATCTATCAGTATCAAGTCTGAGTTTTAGCTGGAAGAATTTGGAACAGCTTTTTTTCTTTAAAAAAAAACAAACAAAAAACCAAAAAGAATCTACCACTCCTACGTTAACTAGGGTAGTTACAACCTTCTTAAATTCAGGAAACCTCACCCCTATGATACCACTTTTTTTTCTGCTGCATTAAAAAAAGCTGTTGTTAAAAATTACTAAGATAGGTGCAGTGTTCACTAAGGCTTATGTAGCTTTGTTCTTTTAGGAAGAGTTTTCCTAACCAGACAAAGCTCTGGTCAAAATCTTCCATAATGTAGAAGCTTTTGGCATCTTTTGGAGGAACTTGCTGGTGTCTCAGATTTACCTTTGCTGTTGTAAAAAGCGATTCTTCAGCCAGGGATTTATTCAAAAGACTTTTCTTGACCTGGAGAAATCTACCTCTTGCTAGTCAGGCTGTAAACAAATACAAAAGATCTTGCCCTCCCTTTTATATTGTAGAGGTGGTTTCACCATCCAAAGCTAAGTCATAGCACATACTTGTTTTATTTACTGAGCTTGATATCTGCAGTACATCTAACAAAGAAAAGAACCACCCAGGGTTACTTTTAATGCATTTGCCCTCGACTGATAGTGATTTCTAGCCATCACATTAAAATGCCAGTTCATGGTGGTAGAAGACTTTATTTAAAGGAGGGAAAATAAACTCACAACAAAAGAACAATACTGGCTTAAAGGTCAGTTTACTTACAGAAACCACTGTTTCTTCCTGAGGTCCTAGTGTTCTTCCACTGCTGAAAGACTGATAGAGCTGCTCAAAACTGTGTCTCTTACATGGTAATGGCAAGAGCTTTCATTAGCATACCTTCCAACAAGTAAGGGTATAGAAAAATCCTGTATACAGTTCAAGGCTGCAAACTCCTGCTTTTCAATTTTTCTAGCACAATCTTAAGCAGCTGATGACCAGAAGTGAGTAATTTTTATTTATCCAAAGTAACCACAGCCTTTGAAACAAGCCTTCACTTCAAGAAAGAACAGCCTTGATGTTAAGTAGCTGCATGAAGCTCAAGGAAGACATACAATGTCATGTCAAGAACCTCCTGCCAGCTTTTCTGTAAGTACTAGCACTGCCATGTTTCCTAAGGAGATCCAATGCCTGTTGGTGCAGCTCAGGAGGGCACTGAGATTCAAGGTGGAGGAGTACAAGGCAGCACTCAAGCACGTCGGGGAATGGGAAGACCTGCAGAGAAAGGAACAGGAGGTGATGTCTATTCTTTAGTTGTGATTGTTCAACCCATTCAGGCTCAAGCTCTCTAGACACTGCTTTGTAGTATCATTGGAACAGACAGTCATGAGTCAGATGTGTTTCTACCTCTTCTTCCAGTGCATTAGCTCCTGTTAACCAGGTTTGCACAATCACTACAATTAGTTATATTGCAGACTAGAGGTCAGAAGGTCTAAAACACTCTAGGACATGTTCTTTTGAGACGTGATGTGTAGCTTCTACGGCTCCTCATCTATTAAAGGCCCTTTTATAACTTAAATTTATTATTTCACTCTTTATCAAAACTGGTTTTGCATATAGAATTCTAAGTAGCAAAGGATTACTTTTACAATGCATGGAAGAGATGGATGTAGAATATCCCACCAAGTTCTCCCATGCAGGAGCTCTACCCACCCCTTTACAAATACATGGAGAAAGTTAAAAGGAAAACATCACCCTGATGCCCTTAGTCAATTTGCTCTCAAAGCTTTGCTTGGATCACAAAGAAAATCTCTTCTCCTTGCCTTCTGTATGAAAGGGATTCTATGATGAGGCTGCCTTACAAAAAAGGTGTCTTTTTTTTTTTTTCCCCCCCAGAACCACCTCTTCAGCCTCTTCTGAAAACTTACCTTTAAACTGTCTGGAAATTCTGCTAGTTTTTGCTTCGCTTTTAGGAGCTGCTTCGTTAGCTCAGGGAGTGTAATTGGTTCCTTCACTTCATCTTTACTGTCAAGATAAGAGCAGATGTCATGAGTAACTTTCTCAAATGAGTGCATAGCATCCCTCCTGTACAGAGAGCACAGACTTAGACACACTCTAGCTCCTTGCCAAAGGCCCAGAGAGACAGACTTCTTGGATCATGCTTGTCCTTTTCATTATCCTCTCCTTTTCAAGCTACCCTGTTTATTCACCATACAAACATGCTCTGCGTATGAGAAAGTTACTCAGCTGTAGTAAATTCTGCACGTGGTAGTTCAGCCCTAGGGAAATGCAAGACTTCTGAGCTGTAAATGAAGTGTCCCTGGGTGACAAGGCAATTTGAGCTAAACAGGAGATGTGCTGCAAAGCCACACACTAAAAGCAGAGCTTTTTAGTCCATTCACTTATGTTCTAAAGCTTACCCATTCATCTGGTGGCTGTCAGAGCGTGGTTTGTCTGATTCTGTCTCTGAACTCTGCTGCAGGTTGCTTTCCTGGGTGTTTCCATCTGCGTTTTCCTGGAGATTGTTCCTCTGCTGCTGATGCTGGTGAATCATATCTGCTAAAATCTGCTGGACCTCAGCTATATCTCTCTGGGTGTTCTGCAGAGCAGCAAACTCTTCTGAAAGAAGCACTTTGCAGCCGTTCAGTTTTGACTGCCTGTCCACCAAATCAACCGAGCCAGTTTTCAAGTCACTTTCAGCCTCACACCTGTGAACTTCAGTTGTATTGCAGTGGTTTTCATCCACCTCAACTGCAACTTGATTGGCAGTTTCTTCAGATGAGAGCTGACCTGAAACATAACCCTTCTCAAGAGCTGTCTGCTCACTGGGACACAGCCCAGGATCCAAAACAGCTTTCTGCAAGACAACAGAGTCTTTGGATAGCTTCCACCACAGGTCATACAACAGTCCGTAAGCCACAAAGGCCTCTAAACTTCTGCAAGCATCCATGCTCTGAGAATCTGTGCTGTCCAGTTTGTGTCTCAGGTTATCACAGCCTAATGAAAAGAAGATTACAAATAATGTATAGAGACTTCCAGAGAAAAAGACCACTCCTACTAAATGAACCTTGGGGACCCAACGAGAGATTTACTTCAATTCTGCCAGAGTGGTGCAGCAAGCAGAAAAACAAGAGGCAGACACCTTTGACGTATTTTTAAACACAATATCCTGTTCTAGCTAGCATGAGACTGCATGTTCTCATCTGCAGCAAAATTCTTTGGTACCAAGCTACACATCAGGGTATTCACATGATCAAGAGCTGCAAAATCAATGCTTACTCTGCAGGAAAGGAAGGCAAGGGCAGGTTGAAGAGGCTGCGACTACGAGATGAACACAGCTTTCCAATGTCCTAATCTCCCTTACAGAACAGGATCTGTTCCATTTTCTACATCACCCACACCAGCTTACACTGTTGAGCTTCCTTCCACATTCAGGAGTTTTGATAGCCCAGCAGCCCTTGTACTGGCTGGATTCCAGTGGTGCCTATGTATGTGGGCATGTTTTGCTCCTTCCAGACATGATAATGTAACAGTGAAGGACAATCTGCTGGTGGCAGGAGATGCACATGAAAAGACCTACCTTCAGGAAGGACGATACTGCAAATCTCTTGCATCAGAGTGAAATTTCCAGCATCATAACTGCGGGTCACAGCTCCACCAATTCTTTTCACTGCCTCATCCCAGGTTGCGGTCTGATAGCTCAAGGCTGCAAGGGTCAGGTCATGGGAGATATGGAAAAGCACCTAGAGAAAGCACAAGTAGTAATTTTACTGTAAAATGTGAATTACACACTACTTATGACTTGTGGAAGAGCCCAGAGGTACATGACTTAACCAAAAGCAACTTTAACAACAACGCAATGTACATTGTCTCCTGCATGCAGGAAACAGCACTTTCACATTACTTGTACCTGTAAAATCAGCTATGTTTCCATGTATCCTACCAACATATGAAAAGTGGGATGAAGATGAGAAGTCAGTGACTTGGTGCAGTCAGAAGGAGGATTTACAGGAGCACCAGACTCTAAACAGACCTTCTGAACTCCAGCGTATTTCAACAAGCAGCAGCCCTGCCTCTCCAAATACATAACTCTGAATCACTGCTGAGCCTACTCAGCTATGCTGACCTCTCCCACCCAGCCAGCACATCTCAGTGCTCAGCACCAACACTGTGCACCAGTTGTTACCCTGCACAGAAAACAGAGAAACGAGCTGTTGGCTACACAAGCTGTCCCAGCTGCTTGGGACACTACTTCTCCTATACTATAATTTCATCCTGCAGCAGGGTGCATGTATCAGTCCCTGATAACAGCTGGCACACCACCATAAAGTGGCTGAGTTTTACTGTGCATGCAGATTCAAGTCCATTTACCTGCTTTGGGTGTGTGTTTCTGGTAGATGGAGGATGCTCAATACTGTTCAGCTGCTCCCGTGCACATGTGATTTTTTCCGTGGTGTCCATGCCTAATACCTTCTGCCACACTTCTATCACCATGTCCCAAAATGAGGCCTCTCTGTTCAGCTCCCAGCTATGGTAACAGGGAGGCACGGGGCTCTTTCGGTCACAGGGATTTCTTTCACTAAGGCACTTGCAAAGCAGTTCATTAAGGCAGAAAACGAGTCTTTGTCCCTTTAACGACAACAACAAAAAAGCACTGAGCTGCTGCGAAAAGACAAACAGTCCCTTGCTGACCACAGCAGGTAGACAAATTTAGGAACATCACTGCTAGCAACAGCTTGTGGGTGATAGACTGTTTCACAATGGCAGCTACTAAAAGAACGATGCTGATAAAGACTCAGAGGTCAGAAGGAAATTTCAAAACAAGGCAAGTGAGCCTTCTGCTTCTCAGGCTGCACAAACCCCAAATTACTGGATTAAGCCTTCAGCAGATGGACTTAGAGTCAGTTCATTTGTTGCTTCCATGGAAACAGCAAATACTTTCCTTCACTTCTTTCTTTCCACGACCACTATTACATACTTAAAAAAAACCCAAAACCAACTTAAAAAAAAAAAATCCCTCTTTTTTCAGTTACCTCTCATATAATTAATAAGCAGAGAGCCTGCATGCCTTCCTTCTAGGGGCCCTCTGCCTCTTCAAAGGCATATGGTTTTTTGTAGAACCATTGCAGTAAACTTCTAGAAAAATTCTGTGAGACTCAAAGGACTACCCATGGACTACTGACAGATGGGAAGCTCATCAAGCGAATCTGGAGAGAGACCGTGCTAAAGAGAGCAGAAAGGAAATGCTCAGACTCACAAATAAAGTTTGATGTTGCTGAAGGACTTCCTGAGCTCCCACCCAGTTCCTGGATAACAGCAAGTCTTGGGCACATCTGAAAGACAAAGTTGCTGACAACTCCTCCTCTCCAGCTATCAGCGCCAGCTCAGCTGCAGTTTTAAGGGATGTCGCATCCCCCTTTTTTGCCAACACCTTAACTGCATCATAGGGTGAGGAAGCCCCCAAGTAACTGAAATAAGAGAAGAGCAAATCAACATGATTAGTACTGCAGTACTACTTTTAAACTGTATTACAACCCAATGGCACACACACACACACTAAGATAAACCTGCACCTTCCACAGGTTCTCAGAGCTCTCATCATTGTGCCTTACCAAACTTTGCTACAGTTTACTGTCTCATTTGATGCAGAGCTGCAAAGGGAAAGTCATGTGGCCTAATAACCCATATGGAAACTTCTGGTGGTGTGCATACTGTGCACAGCTTGGATGAGAAATAAATAGATTGAAGAGACAAAGTTTGTATACAGTAGTTTATCTGCACTGCATCTCTCTGGATTTTCAGCTGAACCTTTTCACAACCATCAACACCCTCAAAAATGCCAGAACTGAAATCAGCATCTTCCAGCCAAAATATTTCAAGCCTTATTACTAATTTTGGTAGTAGCAAATTTGAAACACTAGTGCTGAGGGAGGATAACCCAGTGATTACGATATCAGCCAAGGCCTTGAGAAACTCAGGATGAACTCTGCTGCATTGCATGTTTCTGGTGAGGTTGGAAACATCACACAGTCTTTTCATATACATCCTAACCTTAGCCTTGCTAGACTAGTTTGCAAAGGCTGCCAGTGATGTCTACAGAAAGACATGGCTCTACTCTATTATGGCATATGGGCCTTCTCCACTGAACTGCCCTCTGGAGCTTCTAGAAGCCCACTGACGTAAGGCTCAGAAAGCACCTTAGAAAAATAATGACCAGACCAGTTAACAGATTTCAGCTGCTAGAAAAATCAAGAACTCACTTTGGTTCAGACCAATTCTGTCTTCTTCCCAGTTTCACTCACCATTTAGCAGCCATGGAATAATGACCATCTTTCTCTAACAGAGCTGCCCAACTGGTGTAGAGATCCTTCAGAATTGGATCTTCTGGACGCAACCTGGCCTTAGCAATTACAATTGCTTCCCTAAGGCACATAAGAGAAACCAGACAGAAAAGTACAAAAAGTCAACCAAAGTGTCAAAATCTGCCCCATTAGAAAGCAAAAGCAAAATTCTAAACGTGAATATAAAGCAACCTGTAAAAATTGTTCACTTTCAGGAGCTCGACAGCCTCATACACTTTATGGATGGACAGGAGGTGGGAAGCAGCCTTCACGTACTGCTCCTGAAAACACAGCTGCTTTGCAAAGGCTTCCACTGTCCAAACCCAGGCCTGGTATCCAACTGCAAAAGAGAAAGCAACATCATTGGAATCAAAGGTTTAAAGCTGGAAGAATTACTGTGGGATGTCATGGTCACCAGGTACCTCTTCTCTGCCCCAGATTAGCTTCCTGCTTCTTAATCACCCTAATATAAGTTACGGAGGCAATGAAACAGGGCAAAGCTAGGGCCTGAATACACCTGTAGGACTTCAGTACCAGAAGAACAGCTTAAAAGCATGTTTAAGCAACAGCAAGCTGGAAGGACTGCTACTTATTATAAAGAACCAACTTTGTGCTTGGAAGGATGGGGCTGCTCCTTCAAGAAGTCCCAAAAGAAACCACTCTTATTTCTTGATATCCCAGCTCAAAGGTGCTTCTGGAAACATTCATGTCTGTCATAAACAGGACATGTTTTGTGCTTGATTTTTGTTATCAAGCAGTTACAAGCAACTTCCTTCCAGTCAGGAACAATCATGAGTTTCTAGTCCAGAACAATCAGAACAAGGCTACCTTTGGCAGCTAATTCCATCCACTTATGTGTCAAAAGAACAAACATACCCATGGGTGACATTGCTACTAGCTGGTCTGTCAGTTCTCCCCTCTCAGCAGCTGCTTGGAGGACACCCTTCATATCTCCTTTCCACAACATGAGCTGCTGAAAGAGCTCTGGATGCCCATTCTCCAGGTGATTTTTTCCTGTTGGAAGCAAACACAGGAACTTCCTATCAGCATGAGTGCAGTGGCATTATCTACCATAGCAAAATAAACTTGGCACTAGTGAGATTATTCAAGGCTGAAGTACTGCAGGTTTGCATCTGAAAGATGTAAAAAGGATTTGGGAAAAAAGATGCCATTCCTTTTCACACAGACCTGCATTCTCAATCCTGCACATCAGTCCACAGTAAAGAAAATGCAAATATTTTTCTCAGTTTGCTTTTTCTCTGAGTGTAACAGTTAACAATGGCCATACTGTAAAGAGGATTCATTATTCCACTTACCTTCCACATCAATCATCTTGTGCAGAGAAGCCCTGTCTGCAAACAGCCCCAAGTGGATGCGATCCTTGAGGTCAGGGGACACATCTTCATTATCATCTAAAGCAAAGGAAAAGAATCAGTATTTAAGATCTGCTACAAGACTAGGAACTGGGCCCTGCCAGGTCACTGCACCACTCCATGACACTCAACTGTTGGTAAATACTTCCACTTAGAATCATAGAATGGTAAGGTTGGAAGGGACCTCAAGGATCATCTAGTTCCAACCCCTTGCCATAGACAGGGACACCTCCCACTAGTACAGGTCACTCAAGGCCTCATCCAACCTGGCCTTGACCACCTCCAGGGAGGGAGCAGCCACAACCTCCCTGGGCAACCTGTGCCAGTGTCTCACCATCCTCACTGTAAAGAACTTCCTCCTAAAATCCAGTTTCAATCTCCCCTCTGCCAGTTCAAACCCATTGCCCCTTGTCTTGTCATTGCGAGACCTTGTAAATAATCCCTCCCCAGCCTTCCTGTAGGCCCCCTTCAGATATGGAGGGCTACTATAAGGTCTCACACCTTCCACTTGTTTCCTGTACAGATTTAACAATTCTAAGTGTTAATTCAACACTTAGAACTCCCATTCTCAGTTTGAGACCATGTTTATGCAGAACATATATTCTGAACCAAACACAGCACATCATGTTCCTTTGCATGATCTAAGGAACAGTACTGTGAGAGTATAAACATCTCCCTTGTGGTTTTTCTCCTGCCCATACTAGATTTTGAAGGTGAAAACCACCTTGTATGTATGCAGACAATTCTGCATTATCTCCACAACATAGGATCCTACTCAAAATCTGTCTGGGGTGGGCACAGAGCACTGAAACACTGTAAAAGAACTTAGATAGGAGACCACAATTAGTCACACAGTTTGGTAAAGGATTTAGAAAAAAAACAAACCCAAAACAATTACAATAAATACTTAGTGGTCAGAGTCCAGCCCTTGGGCACATGCTTCTGAACACTTCAGAGCACCCACCCTCCAAATATTTCACTTTTACACTGATACCTTTGGTTTTCAGACATGCAGCCAGCCTCAAGCAGTCCTGATGCAATTCATCTTTTGACCTGTGATCCATGAATGTGCTGAAGGGTAGAACAGAACGAGGCTTCCTCTTCTTCAAAGAGGTATCAGGAGCTTAAAAAAAAAAAAGGAAAGAAAAAACCCACACATTGTAGTCACTGCTGCACAGTTAAAAGTGTCTCCTACAAAACAACTCTGCAACACATTCTGAACCCTCCTCTTCCTCACACAGAAAAACATGCTTAAGTCCTAGATCCATCTCCATTATGGCAATTCTGACTTGTGAACACTTCACATATTCTTCTGCCTATCTTGCCTAGGATTAAACCAGCAATTAAAAGGCAGTACCTAAGCCCACATTAAATAACTACTCAACTGACCTGACAAGCAAAGAAAGTAAAAAGAAGCAGCATTAAAACATCCAAGAGACTTTAAAAGCAAGCTCTCTTCTTTCTCTGGCACTTAATTTGGTGTCACATTAGGAAGGGAGGCTGCAGCCAAACAGAAGCCTAGATTATGGAACTCTGCCATAAGGCAGGACGGTTGAAAGCCCTTGAAACATACTAACTTGGTCTCTCTTTAGATGGATCCTTTTTGACAGAAGTGGCTTTCTGGGTCACAGAAGGCTTTGGCAAGCTGAATGAAGAATAATCATATGCAGATGAAGATGGATCCTTGGACACTGGAAGTGAGAAAAGAAAAAGGAGAAACAATGCATCGAAAAGCCTGCAGCAGAATGCTTGACAGATTCACATTCTATTAATTTGAAATATACAGAAACTAAGCTTTGCTATAAAACTTAACAGCTTTTTAGGGAAAGGAAATATTAAAACAGTATCATAAAGCAGTCAGAAAGCTAAACAAGATGTCAACAGACACCAACAGAGATCCACCAGTATTGTAACATTGCTGGTGTCCTTGCCTATGGCAGGGGGTTGGAACTAGATGATCCTTGAGGTCCCTTCCAACCTTACCATTGTATGATTTTATGATAATCACCAGAAGGCAACACTGATCAAAAATGATAGCTCAACACTGCAAATTTATTCATCGGGCCAGAAGACAATTAAACCTAAATTAGTTTATTCCAGAACTATATTTCCTTCAAGTGACCTATTTGAAGACCATCTTAGGAGAAAATCTGCATGAAAATATTAAACTTGAAGATGCTCTGAAGGCTAAACCGCTTGGGAACCACTGAAAAAAGATGATTTGATTATTACCAGTCATGGAGACTTTATCAGGCACCTCTGCCTCCTGAGCTTCTTTTTCCCCTTCGTGGTCTGACACTCCATTTTCCTCTAGCAACATTTCCTTCATGCTCTCATCTCCATTCACGGCATCACTTAGATCCTGCCTGGCTGAACTCTTTTCAACAGGCTTTTTCTTCTTCTTAGTTTTGACTTTCGGTTGAATACTTCTTTTTTTTTCCCATTCTATGCTCTTCTTGCCTGTAAAAGGTTGCAGAAGTTACCCTGATGTTATCTGCTGATATTTGTAGTGTATTGTATTGTAGCTGTCTGTCCCTCAAGATCGTTTCCAAACAGGCAGATCTGAATTCAACTTAAGAACTCATTGTACCATTTCAACATGACAAACTTCTATTTCCCAGCTCCAATTTCACCTTCAGGAAAGCATCTGCTGCTTGAATGTACCTACCCTGAGGAGGCCGTGTATGCTCCTGCTTTGAGATCTGCCACTTATGAACTGAAAAATCATCTGCTCCTGTATAAACAGAATCTGGATCCACTGGGGACCACTGGACACTCAGTAGTCGGCCCTGGTGACCTCGGTAGTTGCAGAGTGGCTCTTCCTTCATAACATCCCATACCTTATAAAACCAAGAAAGAAAACCAATTAGTCAGAAATATTCATCTTCCCCCTGTGCACAACTCCAGGCTGGGTGGTGAATGGCTGGAGAGCAGCCCTGAGGAAAAGGACCTGGGGGTCTGGGTCGATGAAAAGCTCAACATGAGCCTGCAGTGTGTATGCACAGCCCAGACAGCAACAGTGTGGCCAGCAGGGCAAAGGAGGGGATTCTGCTCCTTTGCTCTAGTCAGACCCCATCTGGAGTCCTGTGTGCAGTTCTGGAGCCCTCAGCACAGGAAGGACATTGAAGTGTTGGAGCAGGTTCAGAGGAGGGCCATGAAGCTGCTCAGAGGGCTGCAGCAGCTCTGCTATGGCAAGCTGAGAGTTGGGGCTCTTCAGCCTGGAGAAGAGAAGGCTTTGAGGAGACCTTAGAGTAGCCTCCCAGTATCTGAAGGGGGCCTACAGGAAGGCTGGGGAGGGACTATTGACAAGGTCTTGCAATGCCACGACTAGGGGCAACGGGTTTAAACTGGCAGAGGGGAGACTGAAATTGGATGTTAGGAGGAAGTTCTTCCCAGTGAGGGTGGTGAGACACTGGCACAGGTTGCCCAGGGAGGTTGTGGCTGCTGCTTCCCTGGAGGTGTTCAAGGCCAGGTTGGAGGAGGCCTTGAGTGACCTGTGCTAGTGGGAGGTGTCCCTGCCTATGGCAGGGGGTTGGAACTAGATGAACCTTGAGGTCCCTTCCAACCTTACCATTCTATGATTCTATGCAATTTTCTTTTCAGTGACTTGCACTTGTACAAAAAAATTCTCTTTTAGGCTGTTTGCACCAACATGCAAACGGAGAACAGCCAAAGGGCTTCCTTTGTTTGTATCAACACGCTTGCATAACATCTTTCTTTTTTAAGGATCCAAAAGTGATCATATGAAAATGATAATGATGAACTTACAAATCAACTTGCAAGCTGCAAGGACACCAGAGTACCTGCTATCCAGAATCGTTTATCTCACAAAAGAAGCTTTGCTGTTTAGTTGGCTTGGTTCTAAAGCACTGTAGAAGGGATGGTTTGAAACTAAAAGAAATACACTTTTGAGTGGCTGTGGAACAATACCTGTGCAGTGCCATCATAGCAAGCAGACACCAATCTTCCCTCGTGGTGGGGGCTCCAAGAAAGGCTTGTGATTTTAGCTGTGTGCCCAGCCAAAGTTCGAAAAGGCTCTGTTATTGTCAAAGGAGTTTCTGAAGTGCTCTCTAAAAGCAAAAGAAAAGGATCAAGTATGTCCAGCAAGACAAACCAGAAGTTAACCAAATTGAGCTGTCAAGACTAGGAATATAATCTGCAAACTGTTACCTATGACATTCTTCAGGTTATGCACATAAATAATGGCATTGACTGAGCCTGAAGCTATCAAGTAACTCAGCTCTGGCTGGCTCCCATGCTCATGATGCCAACGGATGGCGTTAATCAGTTTATGATGCTGCTGGATAGTGCAGAGTAACTTCAAGTTTGGTGGCTTAAATATTTCAATGGAGCTGAAATGTAAGAAGAACAGAGCAGTCAGAGAAAATGGGTATTTTGTTGTTCTTCTGCATGAGCAGAAGAACAGGACATGAAACAGAGTTAAATAAATCAGATTTTGTTTTCTCAAACCCTTCATTTAGTCCATGAGTCAAAGTGTATTTGAATCATAAGTGGGTCCTTGAAAAAGAATGTAACATGATGATGGAGAACCTCCATGCCAAGAGCAGCTAAAGCGAATAAAAGCAATGAATGCTGCATTACCACAGTTCAAATATGTTGCCAGTGAAAGGCTAGAGACTACTCAGGACAACAGAAAGTACTTTTGCTTCACCACACTGATTCTTGTCAGAATGAGCTCAAACACAGCCCTAAACTACAAGGGGAACATACCCATCTTCATTGCCAAGAGCCAAGAGTCTGCCATCTGGTTTCCAGCTGATCTCTGTACGTGCAGGCAGTTTGTGCTGTAGAAAGAAGACACAACTATTGCCAGCAACTCTTAAATCTCTCTCACGTGCATTTGACAGAGCAAGGCTGGCAACTGGACAGAGTGGCATTTAAGTCTGCAAAATGCAAGTCACAGAAGAGTCCACTGCATTTTGTAGCAGTGACATAAGCCTGAGCAGGAAGAAGAATGAAGTGATGCAAAAAAACCAGTGATTATTCAGTGACATTTCTCAGTGGAAATTTGTCTGGATTCCAACAGGACCTTGATACCAAATCTTCCTATGCTCCTTGGAAAGCTCCAGACATTGTAAGCAAATTCAAGTCAAAGTTTAATTATTTTTATCCTTTATAATTGAGGTGAAAGCTACTTAAAATTTAGATGCCTAAACCAGATCACCTCATTGCCTGTGGCATTAGTCTCTTAACTTAGTGAGTCTTCTACCCTTATGAAGAAGCCAAAAACCTCACTGATAGAAATCAATGCCATTTGGTTGCCTGCAGCTGGAATATGCTGACTTAAAGCAACTCAAGATCTAAACCAGTTCACTTATTTTGTACTTTCAGCTATGAAATGACTGATCATACTTGAGAAGACATTATGGTCATTTATCACTAACCACTCTGCACTAACTGCAGCATAAATGGGGACAGATTCCTGCAAAATGATGACTGTCTTTACTGCAACATCTATTTTAAAAGGTTAATGTTTGAAAGAAGAGAACTAAAGTTGAGATAGTTAATTCATCCGTGTCCATCACTTGATTTAAGCTATGATATTATTCAGGGTATTAATTGAAGTGCTTTGAAACAGGAAAGCTCTTTGTGAACTAATTATGTTCAAGAGCCACACACAGCTTGAAAAAACAGAGCCTGTATTTCAATTGAACTTTGCTGGTTATGTAAATTAAACAGCAGAAAATTAAGTAACTGATGCCAGATCAGGTGTGCCATGAGGAGAAAAAAAAAAATATTATATCCTTTTTCAGAGGCAAACACATAAACTATGTCTTAGAAACTACATAGAAACCATTAAAAACCACCCCAAAATGATACTCACTTTAATTGAATTAGTGTCTCGGATAACTCTGTTGATGTCATTTGCCTCTCCATTGAGATTCCAGGGGTTGTGTTGAAAAACAATACCTTCTCCAGCACAACTGTATAAAGTTACAGAGGGCTGTTCACCTTCTCCTATCCAACACAGAAAAAAGAAAAAGCTCAATACAGTATGTTTTTCATCAGTCTCAGAAGTCATTGCTCCCCACTATAAAGCAAAACATTATTTTAAGAGGTTATGTACGTGCTTGGGCTGCCTGTTAATCTGGCAGCAAGAAATTTCTCACAAACCTCTGCAAGGGCCTCTCATTTCTACCAAGAGATCTCTCCTTAGCTTAGCACAGTCACTGCAAGCATTAAAATTCCCTTTGATGTTTAATATGTAAAAAAAAAATCAAGTTGTGTAAGAAAAGCTAATGGAGCTCTTGTGTTTGGTTCAAATTGCAGAAACAAACCTCTGGAGCAAAGCAACCCATGCTGGATGTGACAGTTACTGGTCTGTAATACCCTGGGGTAAGTGCAGAGGTGTGGTACTCCACTCCTACCTACTTCCTGAAGCTACCAGACTTAAAAAGCTAGAAGAGATCGCTTTGCTGTCTTGCAAAACTGTGAACAATTCCTCAAGCAGAATGCATTGTTAGCTGCTAGAAGGGATTGACACCAAGCAAATGGGACTCTTTTCCCATTTCATGGCATCTTTGTGCTTGGTAACTTTGCAACCAGGCACCTGAAGACTCACCAGAAGACAGAGGAGCAGTTGGAGGTCCCCAAGCTAATGCATATACAGTCCTCTTGTGGTAAGTACTGGAGATCTGAGGTGGCTTATTTCTAGCACTGGGCAGGAAGGTAAGGAAGCAGGAACAGTCAGATTTCAGCAGAGGAAACAAAAAAAAATTTAAAAAACAACAACAAAGCAAAGCAACATATTTATAGGGTTGAAAACAGACACCAGACACTATAACATACTAAATCAACAAGTCAGCCAAGCCTTCCTTAACATCTCCTGTGAGACACTACTGAAAACACAACAAAACTGTCCTGAACAAAACAAGCACCTGCTTGTTGTTCTTTATTCTCTCATAATGTCTTTCTGGCTCAAGTTCTCCTTCACTGATGACCTCCCACAGATACCTCTGGTCATGCCACTTGAGTAAGATTGCCTTAGAAGCTACCAGTCATAATGAAAACATGAAAGGATGTACTGAAAATTCAACTGTTTGACTGGTTTTAATTTAATCCTGATCTTGTTTTAACTGTAAAGTATGGGGACACAGCAGCAGGATGTGGCATAAATGAATCTGAAAACTACTTTCTTACCTGCTGGAGAAAGTATCGAATATGCCAACTTTTCCATCATCTGTTCCAAAAGCCAAGCAGCCTTCCTTAGTTGGATGCCAGGCTAACTACAAGCAAAACAGAAAGAGGCTCATGCTGGCACAAGCCATAGGCACTTTATTTCTAAATTATGAACAAAAAGAAAAACATTGAAACTGATAAAGAAGCACCATCCCTAATACCACCCTCCAAACTATATAGCCATTTGATCTGACCCCTCTACTATTTGAGACTCTCTCTTACCAGCTACTGTGGGAATGACATGAAATGGACTAAAATGATTTAAGTACTGCTCCACACCTCCATGACAAAACGAAAGCAGAAAATATTGTAGTACTGTCAGAAAAGTTCTGGTGGGAACAAGATCAACCACCACATTTTAATTCTGCCTGCAATTTTACCAGGCAGAGCCTCTGGCTACCTACTTAAAGACATCTATGCTGGCTTTTGTGCATATCAAACTTCCTAGCAGGGCAAGAGAAACCGTGGGTGAAGGACAAAATGGTCAAAGAGTGTAAAAGTGAAAACTGTAACTAGCAGTCAGGTGGACTTCAGATGATTTTGACTAGATATACTATAAACACCTAGGGCTGTAAAAAGGTCTGAAAACGTGTTGCCAGATTCTGTAATGAATGAAGTTCAAAAGGAACAACTTGGCTTTACAGATTTTGAGTTGGGAAAAAACACCTTCAGAGTGAAAGAGAAATATTCGTGGGAGAGGAAAACAGAGCAAGTGGTGGAAAAGAGACAAGAGAAAAAAGGTAGGGAAAGCACACTTACTGCTGTAACCTTGGACTTTATGCTTTGCCAGAAGGTTTTAACATCATAGATATTGTTCATGGACAAAGTATTCCACACCCGGATCATGCTGTCTCCAACACCAATGGCAAGGCAGCCTGTGTCCACAGGGGAGAAGGCAAGACTGTAAACAAATCCCCCAAGTGAGGGCATGGTCCAGCAACATTCAAGAGTTGACAGGTCCCAGCATTTCACCTGAAGAATATTTAAGGAACAAAGTATGATTATTGTACTGACTGTAAGATGAGGAATATCAAAACATGACTGAGATGAAAAAAATCAAAGGGTCAGAGTCAAGGCTGGACAACAGTGTGTGACCTGCACCCAGAGGACTGCATCATAGACAGGGCTGCAGTAGTTGGAAGATTGTAACTGAATAGACAAAACAGATGATATTTCCATTTATAGAATGGAATGGTAAGGTTGGAAGGGACCTCAAGGATCATCCAGTTCCAACCCCCTGCCATAGGCAGGGACATCTCCCACTAGTACAGGTTACTCAAGGCCTCATCCAATCTGGCCCTGAACACCTCCAGGGAGGGAGCAGCCACAACCTCCCTGGCCAACGTGTTCCAGTGTCTCACCACCCTCACTGGAAAGAACTTCCTCCTAACATCCAGTCTAAATCTCCCCTCTGCCAGTTTAAATCCATTGCCCCTTGTCCTGTTGTTGCAGGACCTTGTAAATAATCCCTCCCCAGCCTTCCTGTAGGCCCCCTTCAGATACTGGAAGGCTACTATCAGGTCCCCTCAAGGCCTTATATTTTGATACTACGTCCCTTTACTGACTTCAAAATAGAAGCTGCTACCTGTAAAACACTATTTTTTTCTAAGAGATACTTTGTACAAGTAACTTATTTTATGAAGGAAGAAATAGGTCTTTTAAAAATGAAACATACAGGAGAAATGAGATGGCAAACTCCCTTTATTAAATGCTTACTATTGAGTGCAGAATGTCATAACCATTTGTTGCACTGTGGTTAAGAGATTGAGCTTGGAAACTAACAGAAATATACACAACTTGTGTTCCAAACAAATTTTAAGCAATGATGTTATAAAAGGCTACAGTAAACCCACTTTAGGAGAAAACTGGTGGCCCTAAAAGGGGTAGCCTTAACTCTGTCTAAGCATACAGGCTATTTTTGTCTTAATATCATAGATGGTTCTTACATCTCTGTCCATTGAAATGGATAAAAGGAGCTCTTTGTCTTGATGCTTCACAGGGCTCAGGTTGAACACAATGCGGGAGTGGTTTTGTCCTTCTGAAGATCCTAGAAGGGTCCACTTGCGTTTTCCAGGTTGGGTCAAATCCCAGAGCAGCAGTTCTCCCCTGCAAAATTTTAAGTGTGTACTTCATTGTTCACTTCAAAAGGAATACAGGTTACACACAGACTGTATCAAACACGTACTGCAAGTGTAATACAGGTAAAAACACATCACTACATGTGCACAGCCACACAAACATAATCCTACAACTGACATCCACAGGTAACACACTACAAACTGATGTGTTGCTTTTCTCCCTTTAGATGGGCTAACCCACAATTAGCAGTCAGTATTCAGTTGGATTATCAGACAAATTATGGGACAAACAGTAGTTTTCTACTACTGAACTTTAACTATCTTCACTCAAGTAATACTGAGAAGGAAGAGAATGTCAAAGTTTCTCTTCATCATGTATTAATCTGCAGTACTCAGGCCGCTGTGTGCCCTACTTACCCAAAAGAGCTGGACACAACATCCGTGGGTCGACCAGAAGGCCAATGAACAGTCAGCCAGATGCGCTCCTTAACAGCAGGATCGACAGCTCCACCTCTTCTCTTCATGGGTGGCAGCTTCAACGTCATTACACCTACAGAAGCGAGAGGGATCATCTAGACCTAGTACCTCGAAATTCTCTTGAGACAAAAAGAAGTCCTGTGAATCTGATGCTTTGAGTATGCTCCCCATTTTAACAAGTTAGCAAATGAAGGCTGCAGTTAGAGAACACCTCTTCTACCATACTGTTGTGTATCTCACCTTATTATCTTACTTACTTCTGCCTCTAGTACAGCTCCAGATACGTATGGTCTGATCTTTGCTCCCCGAAGCCAAGTAACAACCTTTCTTTGAAGTTGTGTCCTGTGTCATCTCCCCATTTGGAACTTTGCTTTCCTCTGAAGAAACTGCTGAATACCATTGAAGCCATGTTATTATTCTTTAAAATTCAGAACTTCATGGAAGTTAACTGAAAATATATTTATTTGTATCAGAACATACTTCATTTGATTTATCAGTTGTCTTTGCTTAACTACTCTCTAGAAGGAAATCAGTTCTCTTAAAAGCACAGTTACACAAAGTAAAAATTACCTCACAAAGTATTAATTACCCCTACAAACCTTGGAGCTCATCTTGCCAAGCAGGTAACCGTTCCTCACCAGGTACAGGGCACCAGGCCAGACAATGTATTTCATCGTCATGGCCTCTTAGCCGATGAAGTACTTCTCTTTTCCTGCTGATGTCAATTATAACCACCATGCCATCCTTGTAGCTAAAATCAGAGACTTAAATTAATGAAGAGATTCTCAAAGCCTTGTGAAATAATCCCTGAGTCAATTTCTTTGCTCTTTACCAGGACCACTACCTCCATATAGCAGAGAAGTCAAATCACAGGAAGCAATGGGACTAGTAGACTAATAGTCATTGGGAACTCCAGTATAACACTAGTGTACCTGCAGCTGCCTTTTCATGAAGTGCAATCAGCACATTTGCCTTCAGGAATGACACTGATTCATTAGTAAAACAGCTTCCAGTCAAGTCTCATTTAAAACCAACAGTTTTAAGAAACTTCAAAGATGCAAACCAAACCCAGATCCTTGCAGGTCTACCAAATCCAACTGTTATTTCTAATTTGTCATATACCAGAAGGAAAAAAAACCCCACAAACCAGTCCCTAAAACCTCTTAAACTAACCTTACAAACAGCATAGCCAAAATGCACTGTAAGATTCTTGCAGAAGAATGGAAAACAAAGTGCAATGAATATTTACCCAATTGCCACCATGTTTTCATTGTGAGGAGAACAAGTGAGACAAAAAACTGTCCGAGGCTCTGGGAAGAACTGCTGGCTGTCACTTCTGTTGTGCCAGTAACAAACGATGACACCTTTTTCATCACCGGATACAACCAGATCTTTCACAAGGGGTGACCAGTGCAATGCTGAGATCATGTTCTAAAGAAAGAGGAATGAAGGCACTTTAAAGCTGTCTTACCACCACCTAACACTGAATAATTGGTAGAAAACAACCTCTGAGTGCTCCCCAACATCGGCTGAATTACTTTAAAGCATTTCAGTTCTGCTGGGCTTTGGCACAATTGATGTATTTTAACCATATGCTGACCTGAGTGACAGGAACTGGCCAAATCTATGTTCTTACTCTGTCGTGTGTGGAATGGTAACTCGCTGAAAAGATGAAAGTGACCGAGGTTACATGCGATGAGTACTATCTATGACCATAGCTGCTTCCTGAGGCTTTGATGGTAACCCACAGTTCATTAAGATGATGTAACAAGGCTGCAGTCCTCAGGCTACAGCAAAAAGCTGCCCAGAAGCAGTCACAGACTTTAATTTCAGCAGGTCTGAAATTCACCTTTGGTTCAAGTTAACATCATTTTGGTTTGTGTGCAAGATCTACAACCTCCCACCCTGCGAGCTCATTGTGTCTCACCCTATCGGTCCTCGAGGCAGCGGTTTCCTACCTGGTGCAAGCTGTACTCCGCCACCGGAGCTAGCGTCTCCGTGTCCCAGATTTTGACGCTCCCGTCGTCGGAGCTGCTGGCGCAAAGGTTAGTCTCCCCCGAGCAGTGGCAAAACGCGAACCCGGAGATCCTGTCCGTGTGCCCGATGAGCTCCCCTACACAGACAGCAAGCAGACGGCGATGGGCCCCCTGGCAACCTCACAGCATCTTCCCAAGTCCACCCCCACCTGCCCGCGGCTCCCACCGGCCCCCACGTGCCCGAGCGGCTCTCGGCGCCTCGGCGGCCCCGCCTTGCCAGGGCGCTGCTATAAAATGAGGGGCGGGAGGAGAGGTCCCTCAGAGCCGGGACCCGGGGCCCCCGCAGGAGCAGGTTGCGCCGGTACCGTAAAACACGGGTGCGGCGGCAGCGCCGCCGCCGACATCCAGCAAGCAGATGCGGTGCCTCGCCGCGAAGCCGAAGAGGCGGCCATCACTGCTGGCGTCGCTGCAGCGGCCGCTGTACCAGTTGGGCGAGGCAGGCAGCACCCGCACGCCCGCCGCCATCGCCGCGGGCCGCTCCATGCCGCCCAACGCCGCCGCGACTCCTGCCGCCAAGCGCCGCGCACGCCGTCGCAAAATACAAGGGTCGCTGAGCGTGCGCCCAGCGCGCCTGCCGTAAAGCGAGGCGGGCGAGATGGCGGCGCGCTGGGTGCTTGGTGTGGGTGAGTTTGAGGGACCGGAGCGGAGCGCTACTTCGGGAGGGAGATGGGTCTCTTCTGCCTGTTCTTGGCTCACCGTGCGTTCTCCTTACAGGTAGCACCTTGGCGCGCGGTCTCCTGGGCTGGGCGCAGCCGGAGAGGTGAGTTGGGCTCTGCTGTCATCCTGTAGCAGACTGGGCCCTCCCGCGCCCCGGGCAGGGAGGCACGGTCCGCCTCACCTTGCTCAGGGCCTCCCTGAGGCTGGCGGCTCCAGTCTGTTGGCTCAGCCTTCTTACTGGGCTCTCACACTGCCTTGGAACTGCGGGGAATGTTCTGTGCCTCCCTAGTATCTCTCCATGTATTCGAAAATTGCGGCATGATGGCGTTTCTCTCCATATCCCTTTCCGTCGAATACCCATGTTTCTCTGGCTGGCCTGTTGTTTCCCTCTGCTCCTTTCCTAGTCGTTGCTTTTCTGTGGTTGCTGGCCTTTCTCCTCAGTCTGGAGAAATGTCGGAGCTCTTCTTGGGGAGCATCGGCCGCTGCTGACTGTATCCCTGCCTTCAGAGGACCCGCAAGCTGCAGAGCTTTGGTCTGTGCTAGAACAAATTGTCTCGCCGAGAAAGAAGAAACAGGCTTACGTTGCCTGTGCTTTGCTTTATTGTCTTATAGTTAAACATAGTTGCGTAGTAGTTGTTTTATTTACTTAATTCTCCTAGTTTGTATGTCTCGTGATTGCTGCTTATGCATGTTTCCAGAAAGTGTTTTTGTTTCCTGTTCCCCTTACTTACAGAAGTATTTCTTGTTGCTTGTCATGGTTTTCTTCTGCTTGCAGTGTGTTTGTGTCCTTTTTTTTTTCTCTCCTAAAGTTATGATCAATAAGAGTTGCCCTTCACATGGGGCTGGGTTACCTTACAGTAGAAGGAGTATAAGATTCTTTGCTTGTCAAATGTTCTAACGTGTCCTGCTAATAGCAGGAAGACAATACTTGGTTTGTTACTATTGAAGTTGTTAAATTACAGAGTTACATTAACACACTCGTTGTATGCATATATACATTCCCATCTTAATTGATGAAATTACGTCTGTGGATGAAATTTCTAAGCATTAAATTGATTTTGGTGAATATTTGGGAAAAAATTGCATATTACTTAAATTCGTGTATGATACACAAACTTTGTTTGCCAGGCATTTTTAAAGTGTTTTGCACAGTTTGGCTACCCACACGAAGTTGTTGCAGCATTAGTGAAACTCATAGTATCTGGTCTTGAACTCCGTTTTTCCTTCTACTTAGGAGTAGCTGCCCAGTTCTGCCTGATCTAGTCAGCAGGGGGCAAAATGTAGCTTGGTTTTTCTGCATCTGAACTGAGCAAACTAACTGAAAACTTCAGGGTTTTGCTGTTGACTGGCATGTATTGACTAGGTTGCCTTTTGAAAGTAGTTTAAAACATCTTTCCTTTCAAATTTCAGAATGTCTTTGTGTGGCAATCCAGAGATAGTGAATGTGGAACCTAATGCTATACTAACGACACTTATGGTTCATGGTTTGCTTTAGAAATCCTGGGGCTTCTTGTTGAATTATTTTCCAGATGAAGTTGGGCAAGGACAAAGAACTCTTGTGCTCAGCAAGAAAGGCTGTGGTCTTGTCTTGCAGGTGGCTGGCATCCAGTAGCCTTCTTCCTCTGTCATGTATCCACACAAGTACATATCTGCAGAAATCTGGGAAGTGGGAGAAAAAGAACAGAATTGTTTACCCTCCACAGCTTCCTGGAGAACCTCGCAGACCAGCTGTAAGGATTACACCTCTGAACTTCCTTGCCTGTTCGTGTTAGGCAATTTCTGAACGCTTTTGTGCTTGCTCTTCATTAGGAATTAATGCCTTGTGGCATCTGTGGGCATACTGCTCAGCAAGTATTTGCATTTCAAAAGAACAGGCATTTTTCAGACCATGAGCATTTATTTTTTTTTTGATGAACATTGTGGCCTAAGACATAAACACATGCAGTGCACTGTGCTGACTAATGCAATGGATGTGAAAAAACAGTTATTGACTGACTCACTTATTAAATCTTTTTTTTTTTTTTTTCACCTGTTCATAAAGAATGTCATCTCTTTCAAATTTGTATTGATGTTAAAGTTTACTAACTAGTTTTGGTCCCTGCTGGTACAGTTATAGCGTTAAATGAGTCTGTGGAGACAGCTCTTTGTGCCAATCAAAATGCAAACCTTCATATCAGAAAAGCTAATTAAATCCATCCTGGTAATGTTATTTAGTTGCTATCCCAGCAACCTGACTTGACAACAGAGTAGTATTTTGGAGACTGAGTGGATGTGTCAGTGTTAGACTGCCTGAAAAGCTGGAGAGGAGGAAAGGAAAAGACAAAAATCTTCTGATCATCCTTTTCAGGAACATCTATTTATAAACTAAATCTTTTAGGATGGTTTGAAATTTTTCTCTGTGCTAGCTACTTTTTTTTTCTTGATGTGTTCAGTTCCAAATGTCAACAGCATGCCTCATTTGTTATATTCATGGTGTAGTAGAGGGAGTCACAGCTACTTTATTCCTAGTTAAAACCAGATTGTGGAGCAGACGTGTGTGCTCCTTTCTTGTTTTCACAGCATAATTACCAACTTCTTATTTCTGCACCTAGGAAATATATCATTGTCGGAGGGATATAAAATACAGCCATGAAAAGATGTGGTACCTGGCAAAACTGGTAAGCAAGAAGTACTTTGTACTCTATTTGTTAGAATGTAAAATTTAATGTCTGTTCAGGTGCATTTTAATGAGCATCTTCATTGTAGCATCTCTGGGGAAGGGCATGCTGCTGTGCAGGCAAATAGTTCTTCAGTGGTTTGGTTTAGCTGTTTTACCCAAGAGTGCTCTGGTGAGATCTCACCTGGAGTACTGTTGGAGCCCTCAGTATAGGAGGGATATGGACCCGATGGAACAGGCCTGGAGGAGACCATGAAAATGATCAGGGAATTGGAGCACCTCTGCTGTGAGGACAGGCTGAAGGAGCTGGAGTTGTTCAGCCTGGAGCAGAGGAAGCTCTGGGGAGACCTAATACCAGCCTTCCAGTACCTGAAAGGGGTTACAAAAAGGATGGAGAGAGACTGATTACAAAGGCCTGCAATGATAGGATGAAGACAATGGCTTCAGGCTAGAGAAGAGTACATTTAGACTGGATGTCAGGAACAAGTTCTTTACCATGAGGGTAGTGGAACACTGGAACAGGTTGACAGAGGTGGTTGGGGTCCCATCCCTGGAGATATTTAAGATGAGGCTTGACAGGGCTCTGGGCAATGTGATCTAGTTGAGGATGTCTCTGCTGACTGCAGGGAGGTTTAGACTAAATGACACTTGGGAGTACCTTCCAACCCAGACCATTCTATGATTCTGTGTACGAAGGGTCACAGACAGATGTAGCACAGGCACTGTAGAAGAATTTTCTGGTGTAGTAGTAGCTGGTGAAGGAAACTTAGAAGGAAAATGTTTTTAACAAGATTTATTCAGTATTTAGCTTAGAAGTTTGTATGTAATCTGCTACTTTGAGAAATGCTACTTAAGGAAACTGAAGTCTTTTGAGTTCCTTTTTATAATGGCAAAATAATTTAAATGCTGTGTACTGAACAGAAGGGAATTATTTGTAATTAGAGGAGTTAACCTTAACACTTTGATTGCAGATAAAAGGAATGTCCATTGATCAGGCTCTCGCTCAGCTGGAATTTAATGATAAAAAGGGAGCAAAGGTGATCAAAGAGGTAGGTAGAGCTATTCTTTAACACTGCTGCTTCCATGAAAACTTCATACTTGCCACCAGAAGTTGGGAGATGTTTCTCTGTTTGTCAGTGTTCCAATCTAGCCTATTTGGAACACAAACACCACAGTTTTGTAGCAGTCTTGTAGTATTGCTACTTAGAAATATGCAGGGGTCACTTGCAGTGGCTGTTTTAACTTGTAAGGATAATAAATCACATGTGAGTACCTCTCCAACAATACTTGCTGTTAAATGGTAAATAATGCAGAGTTTTTGTCAATAATGGCTGCTACATCTATGTGCTTTGGGGTCTTAAAATTGTAAGAGACAAAGGATATCATCATGGGAAAGGCTGAGTTCTGTAAAGGCATGAAAGCTTTTACACACTGTGGTTGTTAGGTGTATCAAATTACTCATTTTCTTGGTCAAAGCATTGATTTCTGGCAATATAATGACAAAGCAGTGTCCTGGATTAGCTGAAAATTGAGTGGCTTAAGTTCATTTTCTGCACCTTTGGAATTTGTTTCTAGTCTATCTAATTAAACAGAGGTCCATGGATGGAAGGCTGACAGAAGCTGAGAACTATCTTTTCCACTCCCTTCCTTCCCCAAAACAAAAAGTTGTCTCTTAGCTCTTTTCAGTCTATATGCAAAAAACATTATGTAAAAGCTGTTTGTCTTTTAAAAAGCTTGGGCTCTATAAAATATTTTCTTTGTGTTTCCTCCATGTAATCTAGAGATAAGAAATAATACTGCTTAAATTTCTACTCAGTATTTCTTCTCCTTTTGTTACAGGTTCTGTTAGAAGCACAGGACCTGGCAGTAAGAAATCACAATGTTGAGTTCAAATCAAATTTACATATAGGTACATCTTGCTTCTTTTTTCTTTGTCATCCTACCTGATGAAAAAGTTTTACCCTTTAATGAGATTTCATTGCTTCCAATTAGCAGAAATGAACAGGGGATAGTTTCTAGTAAACTTACCTTTCCTGTTTTGGTAAAGGTGTCTGCAGCACCACCACTGAAGTTAGTGTGGCTGTTGAGCCTTTGACCATCAGTTTGTTTGTAGTTGTCTAACTGATGTTCTTCTGTCATCTGCTAGATGCACTTGGTTTGAGATTTATTTATCTAAGAGTGGTATTTCTGCTGCCTATATGAACAGAAAGCCTTGAAGAAGATGCTTGACATGATTTTGTAAGAGTAGACAGAAAGAAGCAAATTTTTGTTACTTTTTACTGTTGCCAACAAACACAGATGCTGGAGGCATTGTCTGGCTAGGACAAGATGATTTGCAGGACTGTAAGAGACTGTACAGAAATAAATTAATATTGACAATAGATTTCTTAACAAAAAGGTTTAGTATAGATGATTACAGAGTCAGCTTGTACTAACTGCAGCACTTTCTTGCCCAGAAAAATGCTAGAGAAATATGTACTTGTATGTGGTTTTAGGCCCAAAGAAAAGAATTCCTGTTCTGCCAAATACGGTATAGATGTTATTAAGCTGACCTCATAAAGCTTAATATAACCTGGATTGTAGAACAGATTCGATTAGAATTCTTTGGAGCCCTCCAGGCCTTTACCATAAGAAGGTTTATCTGGTACAGCAGTACTGGATGTGTAGATAATGAAAATGCCTATGATGAATGCAATTAAGGGAGAAGAGGGGGGGAAAATGAAGTTTGCAGGACTGCTGCAGGAGTTCATGACACAAAACTACTGAAAAGCAGTGGAATTAATATCACCTTCAGAAGAGCTATATAATCTAGTAAGTGCCCAGTGTAGCTTCTTCTGGATTTGTCCTTTGCTACATATTTATCTTTGCACACATGCTTTGTAAGTTCACCTTTTCGGTGCTCTTGAACAGTGTGAATTCGACTCACGGAGTTCTGTTAGCAGTATCTGTTAAATGCAGTAGAAGAAAGATGGTGGAGAGAATCCCAAATAGAATTAACTTTTCATATGCAGTCATAAAAAATCCCCTAGCAAGGCAGTGTTTCAGCTGCAGATGAGTGATAGTTTATTCTTGACTGAATTGTCTCTTTCTCCTGCCTTTTTTCTTTCAGCTGCGTCAGCCACGGGCAGAGGCCGCTATGTGAAGCGGATTCGTTACCATGGCAAAGGCATGTTTGGCATTATGAAGATCTCCAGGTGCCATTACTTTGTGAAGTTGGTGGAAGGTCCTCCTCCTCCTCCAGAGCCACCAAAGACTGGTTTTGACCAAGCTAAAGAATATGTGCAGCAGCTGCGAAACAGAACCCTTGTTCATACCCTGTGACAAACTTGTGTGACTATATAGGTATTTCTCATTTGACAATGTAAATATATGAAAGAATAATTAAAAATAATGTTTTAATTATGTCTTTGGTGCTGCTGGAGCTGGATAATACCAGAATCATCACAGACTTTTTATTTAGCTGTCAAGCTGTGGGGTTCAGAAGAACTTTGGAAAAGCAGCATCAGATGCTACTTTTACTGAGTTATTTGGACCACAGCATTCAAGCTTTACCTTGGAGTATCAAATGTAGAGCATATGATGCCATTATAAAGCTTGTGAGAAACTGTGGCTCTCCTCAGATCCACACAGCTGTCTGTGATGTATGGCTGTGTCTTCTGTGAAAATGTGCTTGACAGTCATGCTGCAAAATCAAGACCTGGACTAAAACCTGGTATCTCAAAATAGCTATAACAGCATAACAAAACAAGTAACAATGAGATGATCAGGCATCAGTTTATGCTTTCTGTGTCTGTTATGCTCTCTCTTAAGCCTTCTGTCGTGCGTCGTAGGTGTGTCTGGGAGTGGGGAATAATTAGTTTCAAGTTCAGTCTTTGGCAGTCGGTAGGTGGCGATGTTTAGTTTGCCAGAGGCGGCAGTGAAACTCGCAGCGTGTTGAGACTGCTCTTGATTCTGACCATGGCATTGATAGTGTGATGTGTGCAAGGAGTTCAGCTCCTCTCTGTGGGAACTCAGTAAGGGCAACAGGCACAATATGGACAAGAGCTTGTCTTGAAGAGTGTACCAGCTAATCTCCACTGTCTGGAAACAAATTGCTTTTGTAATGTGGAGGTGAGTAAAATGGACTTAATATGGAATGGCTTGTTTATATACAAATCAGACTTTCAGTTCTCTGAAAACAATCCCAGTTTTTCATTACTATTTTTGAAGGGAAAAAAAAGACGGGTTAATAGGGGGAATCTCGTTTCACTCAGTCACATTTTTGACTCAGATCATGAACATCAGCTTCTTATAGAAGAGAATCAGCAGTTGCTTTTTTATGCAAATGGCTGAAACTTAGACCTTTCTTTTCTATCGTGAGAACATTCAAATGTATTCTAGAGACATTTTTTTACTTAATTTGAGTCTTCCTATCACACCAACTAGCAGTAATCTTTCTAATGAGTCTTTACTTTGGTATTTGAGTGATGAAGAGACAGCTTCTGTAAAGAAAAGTTATTTTGCAGACTTTTAAGGTGGCATTCAGCCGTTGCCTTTGGCTGTCAAAAAGAGGGTCTCATGATGTTTCAAGAGTGTTAGGAGATTGAATTTACATGAGAAGCACACACCTAGCTCAGTACCATTATTAGGTGGGTTTTTTGCAGTCTACCTTCTGTGATGCAGTTACAGATTCCATACTTGCTCTAAAGCTGTGATTTATAACTTTTGTCTGAGAGGTATGTATCCTGATAAAACCCTCTGTAGTCCCTGATGTAATGTTTGAAGAAATGTTTCTGGTGTGCTGTGATAAACAGCTGTGCTTTGCTCTGCCAGCTGCTGTTAAACTCTTTTCCCATACTACATCTCTTGCAAGTTGTAGCAAAATGCTTTTTTTTTTTTTTTTTTTTAAGGGCAGGGTCAGTGATCTCTGAGAAGACTAAAGAATTGCAAAATAATCCAACTTCAGTAAGCACTTACCATCTAGACATGTAAAACCTGGCTTCTAGATATTTTATTCCAGTATCAGTTTCTACATGCTGTAGATTTTGCTTCAGATCTCTTCTGGATGTCCAGACAAGGTTTTATCCTTACAGATAGTATTGCTCTAGCTATGAATCTTCAGATGGTGAGAGAAGTGAGAATGTGACTGATGTCTCTTCCAGCTGCTTTTATGATGCAGCAGGTGGCCCTGACACTCCTCTGAATGGACAGACCTGGGCTTAAAAAAAAAAATTCAGTCATAAAATAAGGTTGTTGCTTGCCATTACTACTTTCTTTCTCAAAACAGTGAAGTGGGAAGACTTCCTTGCTTGATTTTCAGCATTCATCTTATTCCTTGTTACCTTTTTCTGTCTTTTGAAACTGTAGAGCGTCCCTAACTGCTAGATAAGGAAGCTCCACAGCCTCCTAAACTGCAAACAGATAAGGAGTGTGGGACAGTACAGTGATGGGAAATTTGGTGAGATGGGCTTGAGCTGGCTTGATCCCTGCCTTTAAGTGCTAAGAAAGTAAGTGTTCAAAGTGGTTTCTGTGGTAGGTGCATTAGGACATTGGTATGGGAACCTACCTGAACCTTTTAAAAACTTAGTCAGATACAGTGATAAAGCTTTTTACTGTCAACTTCTATAGATAAATAGCATCTGGAAGGTTTCATTCTGTGTTTTCTTACCTAACTGAAGTGCAGATGTAGTATTTGGTATAGCTTCAGACAGAAAATTCCATGCTGACTGCAGCAAGTCTTCAGCATAAGATAATTTATTACTGTGACCCCACATAACATTCTTAAATGAATCACCAGCAGAGGGGAGGGAGAGGGGCAGCTAGACCTCTACTTGTTGCTGATTTTGTTAGTAACATCTGGGGGCACTGTAAATTCACCACTGTTGCATGTATGTGCTGATGTTACAGAAACTAGAGAAGCAGCAAAACGTGCATGAAGGTGTGGCAAGACTTCAGGGAAATCTGAAGAGAGCTGTGAGCTGTGCTCAGCAATGTGATGTTTAATTGAGGAAAACTTTAAAAACGTGCTGTTGGGCTTGTGGATAAACATTTTAAAGCTTCCAGTGAGAAAGTGGAAGCACTTTTGTCATATAACCTGATGCCTTTTGGGATATGGGCTTTTTTTTTTGTCTTTTTACTTTTGAAAAGTCCTGTGAGGTTATTGAGGAAGTAATTTATTAAAGGTGGAGTAAGGAAAGCCTGATGAATATAGTTATAAAGTGATCATCAGCCTCTTAAAAAATGTGGAATCTGAGTGTGATAGGCAATGACTGGATAGGTAGAGACCTCTGATTCTGGTCAGGTCTGTACTGGAAACTGCTGTTGTGAGGTGGACAGTGGCTCAGATCATACCTGGGCACAGACAGGCATGTTCTGCCCAGTGCTTCAGCTGCTGTGCTGTACCCAGCATGAACTTGATAGAGGTCATGCAGCATGAATCTTCTGATGACTCTTGCACAAAGGGGAGTGTCTTTAAGAGTCCTGCCATTGGAGTGAAGGAACAATAAGAATCACTATTTGTTTTCTGCCAGTCCCTATGAAAATCCACTGCAGAGATGCTGTAAAGTTGCTTGAAAACAGAATTTTCCTTTAAATGGAAAAAAAAGTTACTCCTGATGATCTTAATGAACCATAGAAATAGTGTGATGTTCATCATGAGCTATAGTCCTGCTGAAAATGCTCCTAAGTCAAGATTTTCAGAGGACAAGTTATATTGCTGAATAACATCTACCCAGCCATACTTCAGAATTAAAATTTAAAAGAATCGCCAATTAAACAAAATGAGGCACTGTAGTAGCAGTAATAATGATGACATAAGTTACTGTTTGCTGGAGCATTGCCTAGGGAAAATGACTTGAAAAGAGGGGGAAGATTTCAGGAACTGACTTTTGAGACTGAAGGAAGGAGCAAGATACCTCTTGGGAGTAGTGAGAAAAGGCAGAGCTCATTTTGTGTTTGCTCTAACATCAACGCTCCCTTCTTGTTTCAGGGAAGTTATGCACTAATACAGAGGGCAGGCTGCCATTGAAGAGAACAAACCAAGGAGAGTGCAACTTTCCACTGGGCACATTAGGCATCCACCTCAGCTGAGGAAATTAATCTAAAAGTCTGTGTAATGCACTTGAACAGAGTGTTCTTGAAACTAAAGACAAAATGTGGGGCAGAGCATCTGACTCCTGCATCTGAGTGCTACTTTGTGTATTGCACAGTAGGACAGCCTTTGAGTTCTGTGGTAAAGTGGATTTGTCATACTTGAACCTAGATTCACTCACTTTTTTCAAGGGGTATAATGAATAGAACAGTGGAGATGTAAGAATAATGAAAAACAACAGACCTAAACCATATTTGCAGTCACCTGATGCCTTTATTTTAAATTAGCATGGAGTTGGGACCTTTGTCAGCACTGCATCAAGTCACGAAGCTGGAAATCCAACCACCTCTCTGGCAGCCTCTACTAGTGCTATGCTGCTCTCCCTGTGAAAACATCTTGCAAAGCCCAGCCTCAGCTTCCCAAGATGTCCCCTCCTGTGCTTTGTTCTCTTTCCTGGTGCAGCTGACTCTGTCCCATTGTAACTCCTGTTCCTATCCGATCACCCTGACAAACATCTTTTTGGCAGGATGAGCAAGGCCATCTTCAACCTCTGCTGATTACTTCTCTACCTCTTACAGAGTCCTAGAATCAACCAGGTTGGAAGAGACCTCCAAGTGCATCCAGCCCAACCTATCACTCAGCCCAAGCCAATCAACCAGACCATGGCTCTAAGTGCCCCATCCAGGCTTTTCTTCAACACTTCCAGGGATGGTGACTCCACCACCTCCCTGGGCAGCCCATTCCAATGCCAATCACTCTCTCTGGGAAGAACTTCCTCCTAACATCCAGCCTAGACCTCCCCTGGCACAGCTTGAGAGTGTGTCCCCTTGTTCTGTTGCTGGCTGTATGGGAGAAGAGTCCAGCACCACCTGGCTACAACCTCCTTTCAGGCAGTTGTAGAGAGCAATGACGTCTGCCCTGAGCCTCCTCTTTTCCAGGCTAAATCAAACTCCTAGGCTAGCTAAGAGTGGAGTAAAGGTATTTGTACATGCTATTGTAAACTCCATCAGTGTGTGCAGCTAATAAACAGTGAGATGTGTCTACATCTCTGCTATTGATTATCTCCTGCAGAGCAAGACAAACATGGGTCCTTACTGTATCCTAGCCATATAAATTAAAACTCCCAATTAAATTAGAGTGAGCTGTGAGGTGCACTGCACTGGGCCATTAAAGGATTGCTGTTCACAACCAGCTCTTCTGCATGCCACCTGATTCCTTACTTTCTTTTTTCCTCACTTAAAATTCCCAGTAGTGCATTAAGGTGAACTCAGTAGTTAGTAAATTTTCCCCTGTGTAGTTTACAAGCTCAAGGTTATGGGCTAGAACAAGCAGTGTCATGCTATAAATCAGGTGTAATGGAACAGCTTGAGAGAATGCACAGAACTCCTACTTCCTCACACACAGTGTGTCCTGGAACTCTGAGGGTGGGCTTGGCACAAGCCCAGAAACCCCCACAAACAGCTGATTAAATTGTTAGTAATGAGCCTTGTCCTGCTACCCTCTCTCTCCTGGAGTTTGAATTCCCTGAATTGTCCCAGCAAGGTGTGCTGGAAAATTCTTCAAAGAGGCTGCAAATCAAAGACAGAAGCTTCTACCAGAAAGGGGGTATAGCTGAACTCCACTGTGGTGCAGAGTGGAGGTGGAATATCTGCCTTGTGGTCATTCCCCTTCCAACCTTCTGTTTCTGTGCTGTGTCATAACTTATAAAGCTTTAGCTTTCAGCCATTCCCCTTATGGTTCTGATCCTCTCCACTGGCTTGAAAAGGCCTTTTCTGTTTCTTTCAGGTCTCTGGTGTATCACTTGTTCAGCTAGTCTGAATGTTTGGCTGTCTGAAGGAGACTGCCTGCAGAAACAGTTAGCCAGGGACCCCTCAGCAGGACTAGGCACAGAGTTACAGGGGGATTAGTGTTGTGGTTGAAGGTTGCCTGGATGAGTTGTCACCTTCAGCACAGGCTGAAGCAATGGCTTGTGCTATGACTGAGGTACCTTGAGTAGCCTGTAGCATGGTTCCTGTGAGAGGGCAAGCTGGAGATACTGAACCTTGAGCCAGGAAGGTTCAACATTAAATCCATGCACATGTTTCAGCTGTGTTTTGTCTGCCCAGTCCATGCAAATGGGAGAAATCCCCCAAGATCCCTATTGAGAGCAGCCTCTCATAACAGTGTTGCTGAGTTTCATCCTGAGTGTGCTCAGGACCTTAAGTAAATGTAGAAATGTAGCTGCAGACAGGTGAATTGAGGGAAGACAAATGGCACCATCTTGACAGAGACATAGCTGGAGAAACTGGAGTGTGAAACAACAGGAACTGTGATGCCCTTAAAAGTGCAAGGTGAGTCCAAAGTCTGCGAAGGGAAGGGACAAAATAATGGGGAACTTGGGCTGACTGGAATCAAGAATAAGGGTCAGAAGTCTGGTGAAGTTACACCTCTTTTAGGGAAGTCAGTGAAAATTTACACCCAAGATGAATGCAGCACCAGCTAAAGTGTTGGCTGAGTAACTGGAAATGTCTGGGCTTGTCTCTAGTATGTCACATTTCAAAGTAGAGATTCCCACCTGTTCTCACCAAGTCCTAGATGTTATGAAGATACTCTTCATTTTTCTTTTGCTCTTATTATCTTTTTAGGATGCCTGTGCTTGCTACTTCTGTGCAGATGGATGTTTGGAAAGCAATTATTTTTCCTCTTCTCCATCTGTTTTGATGCTGATTATGCCTGTCTTTCTGAAGGCTTTCAGAGTCTGGGCTGGGAATGCATTTGTCTTCCTAGTGGTGAGAGATTTATATTTTTAATGGGTATTTGTTTTATCTATCACATGCTAGATTTATTCAATTGATAATCTCAATCTCTCAGCAACACAGGCAATCTTCTTCATGTTCTGCTCTAGGATGCAGGGATTTTATTTGTTTAACAGTTTGGGGTTTGGATCTGATAGCCATTAGAGGTAAATCCTGCAGTGTGCTGAGTATGCTCAACACCACTGAAACCCAGAGCAGCAATAACTTGCAGGGAGCCTGCAGCTGCTTTCAGGGCTGTGCTCTTAGAAGCTTTCTTTACATAGGAAGTATGTGAATAAGCTGCTGTGTGGTGCATGTCTTTCCTTGTAGACCATGCCCTTCTTCAATATAATTTCTCACTGGCAACTGAGACTTCTTGATTAAATCTTTGCAAGAACTGCCTGTGCTCTGTTAAATCACTCCTGGATCTTTTAGAATTTTATTTTTTTTTTAAATGTCCATCTGCTTCCTTTCTTCAAGATGTGCTTTGTTCAAGTTAGTTGGAAGTTAGAGAGGGGGAAAGCAAACAAACACGCTTTAATGAAGTGACACTTCTATCCCACTCCAGCATAGTACAGTAACCTTGGTATCATTGTCGCTGAGGGTAAGACACTAACATTTTTTTCTCTTGCTCTGTCTACAGCAAGAGAAGAACAAGAGGGCTTTTTTTCTTTTTTGTTCTCCAACAGACAAGCTTCCAAATTATGACTGCTTCTAAAATAATGCCTAATTTAGATCCTTTATCAGACAACACAGTGTCTGCTTGCTCTAAAGCAAGTTTCAGCTATTACATTTGTTCCTGATGGCAATCATGGGGGCCAAAAATCCAGGTTTCAGAAGGAGGCTAATAATATATGTTTCCAATATGGAAAAATAGCAGGGGGATAGGGGTGATGACCCAGGGGTGCATCATAAACCTACAGGTGAAATGCAGTAGCAGCCCCCACAGCAGACATTTCCTTGGCACAGGCATGACTCTGGCAAGCCAAAGCACTGACAGCATAAACATTTTGTGGCAACTGTGCAAAGCAGGCAGCCAATTATTTTGCTAATGATTGCTTCTCGGGGCTCTCCTCCTCCTTCATCTGCCCTACAGAGGAAAACTTTCTCCCCTGGACTCTGTCCTCTCAGATAATGGCATCAATGTTTTCTTTCTCTAAAGCCATGGTGTGGACGCAGCAGCATCCTGTGCTGTGTGGGGCTTAGCTAATTGTGTGCATCCTCCAGGTTCCCTCCTTTTTCCAGATTTTGTGTAGATCCTGTCTGTGACTGTGATAGATGTAGCAGGGATAATCTAGAATTCCATCTCCACTGACTCCTCTCTGAGCTGTTAAAGTGATAGAAGAGTTAAAGCTTCCAGAGCATTTCTAACTACTCTGCAAGGACTTTGCATAAGTAGGTGGTGACCCTCTGCTGACTCCTTTGCACAGCTGGTCCAGGTTGACTCAGCTAAGGAAAATAAAACCGGTTTGTGTGGCCACTAAATTCTCAGCATAGTAAGACCCATGAGGAAGTTTAGGGCTATGATAGTGTCTGTAGGAAAACACAATGAAGGAAAATGTTTGTTATGATGTGTGGGTATACCAGGAACAGAGTGATAGCTCTTCCTGCTTGAAGGTATGTTGATTCAGTGAGCTGAAGGTTAGTTGTGCTCTGAACAGGATTAGCATGGCAGGAATCCTGACCTAAAAACCTAAATTGGGGTCTAGAAGCCCAGGATTCATCTGTGGTTTTTTTTTTTTGGTGAAGCATGGAATAGAAACAAAGAGTGGTTTAGGTTGGAAGGGACCTCAAAGCTCATCTAGTTCCAAACACACCCCACCCCCCCACCATAGGCAGGGACACCTCCCACTAGAACAGGTCACTCAAGGCCTCATCCAACCTGGCCTTGAACATCTCCAGGGAGGGAGCAGCCACAACCTCCCTGGGCAACCTGTGCCAGTGTTTCACCACCCTCACCGGAAAGAACTTCCTCCTAACATCCAGTTTAAATCTCCCCTCTGCCAGTTTAAATTCTTTATCCCTCATCTTGTCGTTACAAGACCTAATAAATAATCCCTCCGCAGCCCTCCTGTAGGTGGAACCTGAATCTTCAAGTTGTACTAAGTTAACTGAGTTTCTGGATAGCATATTAAATTATTCTGAAAGAGATTCTCAGCTTTCCTTAGCAGTTACCTAGTACTGATGTCTGAACAGACTCAACTCTCTCAGCCTGTCCTCACAGCAGAGCTGCTCCAAACCTCTGAGCATCTTCGTGGCCCTTCTCTTTACCCGCTCCAACACTTCCATGTCCTTCCTGTGCTGAGGGTTCCAGAAGTGCACACAGTACTCCAGGTGGGGT